>JAIWZP010000057.1:0-181339 GCA_025201375.1 Gongronella butleri
CGCGTGATAATGCGCGTCAAGTGCCACGTGACACGCGTCTACTTCCCGTCATCCATGCGCTCAGAGAGTCTCTTGTTGATAGACGCGTCGGCGGGGCTTTATCGACGCGCATTTGTGGTGAAAATCGCATATAATCTGCATCAAAATTGCCCATTGCTCGGCAACCAACAGATGGATCACGATCACTTTTTACATTGTCCGTGGCTTCTCCAGGCCAAGTTCCTTGTGTGGAAGCTTGACGCCAATCTGGAGACCCATTTTTTCAGTTTTGGTTTGGGAGCCCCGCTGCGCCTAAATTTTGATTTACACATGGTGCCCCGCAATGATATGTCACAGGTTGAAAGTCGCCTCCCACCCGGTTTTACAGCCTGCCATTTGGCAATAGGATGTGTTTGGGGGATTTAACAGTGCCTTTGGGCGACCTATAGACTGATTATCTCTAAATTGCTCATTTTCTAGATCATCACACCATGAACCACGCAATTTCCCCCCTTTGGTGTGCACTTCGACGCACATTCTCTAGCTTGCCTTGTGTGTCTTGACTTGCGTGTTTTTTTTGTACAAAGTCATTTAAAAAACATTTGATTTTAATTGTGGAAGGGAGAGGGATGTCGACGTTGCAAGATCCTTACAAAATACCTTGGAATTGAGAGGAATTGAGGGAAGCAAAGGGAAAGGGAATTGGATGACAAATAATGTGCATGAAGTGAGCAAAAGGCAAATAAAAGCGAAGGCAAGTTTGCAACTAGGCTGATTGCGTGTTGGCATGGCGTTTTCTGGAGCTCTTGAGCCAAGATTTGCAGCAAGAGATAATCTTGGATGGCGAGGCATAGTGTAGTTCAAGCTTGAGGATTGCTTGATGCGACTGTATCGTTTTTTTTTTTTTTTTTTTTTTTTTTTTTTTTTTTTTTTTTTTTTTTTTTTTTTTTTTTTTTTTTTTTGCTGTTAAGCCCAAGGATGACATCACAGCGCTGTTGCATTGAGAGTGAACATTGCGCGAGATGTGTGTGCCAAAGTGTGCCAAAGTGTGCCACGCGCCCTGAATTTTGATGTACAATCGCCAGTTGTGTGTGTTTCGTGTGTTGTGCAAACATTTCGCGAGACGTGTGTGCCCAAAGTGTGCCATGCACCATGTGCTTTGATGTCCGATCGCCTGTTTTGTCTGTTTCGCGTGTCGTACGCCTTGAGCCTAGGGTCCAATGGTCTTGCGTATTGAGTGTCTTGATTTTTTTTCGGATTCCATGGGATATTCTATAATCCAAATGCATTTGCACTTGAAAGTCAGTAAAAATTACCTGTGTGATATTGAGCGATCTTGATTTCCACCATTTGAGTGCGATGAGATGTGGAGTATTGAGGTAAACGCCTCGAGAGATGGGGTGGAGGATGAGGTAAAAGCAAGGGATGCAACGTCGACAAAAAAAGAGGGGAAGGAAAATAACAAGGGATCAAGAGGGGAGAATGGGGAGAGGGGATTGAAATGAGAGGAATTGATGTACAAGAAAAATATAAAAATAACAATGGATAGTGGTGGATGAGTGTTGAAGCATACAGAGTGATGAATTCCGCGTGTTGACCAATCAAAATGATGATGACTGTTGCAATGACAATTGAGACGACGAGAGCAATGTCTTTGAAGGTGAGATGCCTTGCAGGTGACGGCGAGCAAGCAATGAACATCGTGGACAAACAGTCATATGGATGCGGAGCTGTTTGGAGGGCATTTCCTCGGATTGAAGACGATCCAGCGATTTGGACCCCTCTGTCAACTAATTGCGAGGCTGACAAGGAGACGACCAAGGTGATGACGCCCTCATAGACACCAACGACGACGAGTTCAGGCACCTGTGATGACAAAAAGGGTGCTTGCTCATGCATACGCGGGTTCATCACAAAAGCTGCTGCTGGTTGTCGGGGACGTCGATTTTCTTCATCCAAGGCAATGGAAGACGAGCGGGGACGCTCACGAAGGGCTGAGAGAGACAATAGCACCTTCAAGGCAAGAAGAGCCATTGGCGAGGGCTCAATCACCTTGGATGGACTTGCAAAAGCACGACAAACGGATGTGCAGCAAAAAGCGATTGCCACAAGTAAGTGCCGACGACGACAAAGCACCATGGGGTTGCAAGCCGATTGGAAAGCGTGACAATGGCCAAAATGTCGCCATTGTGTACTTTCCGCGTGTGTACATTGCCGGAGAACGAATTGCGAGCCAATGTGTTGTGCTCGTATACGTGCAATAGCCTGCGTGCGTTGCGTGGATCACGATGAATGGATGGCTTGAATCTTTTTCATTGAGCGTGTCCAATGTTGAGTCGATTTTTGCAAGAATCGTCTTGATGTTAGCACACCCGATGCTTTGAGAGCCGCCATTTCAAGACTGTAAACGAAAAAAAAAAAGATGAGCGGCGTAAATCACATACAAGGCAGCCATTTTACCTTGAATATGCATGCACCAGGATGAGCGGGATTGGCGGCCAGTGGTGAGATTTTGGCGCGTACTGCTGTGTTAGTTCCTCGACTCGATAATCCTCTTACCTGATTCTTGCGTTGGGCTGACAGGTGTCACAACGGGCAGCCCTCGGTGCCCTAAAATACCCGCCGTTGCCATGCTCGTCGTCCCTCTTTGCCCGGTCATCTTGCTTTTTCATTTTTTTTTGCACCCATCGTCGGCCAATCCAAGGTACCATCGACTGTCGCCGTCCCCCTATTCCTGTCGTCCGTCCAAGAAGAGGGGGACAAGAAAAAAACACAAGTTGGTTAGTCCTTTCATCCTTGCCTCGAGCAAAAAAAAAAAAAAAAAAAAGCGAAAAATGGGAGTCTTACCTTCAAACCAATAGGACCTACCTGCACCGGACGACGCAATTGGATGGCAGAGACTTGGATTTGGCGTGCTTCTTGACTTTTTGCATTCTTGACCGCCAGAGGGACGCCGCAGAGGGCGTTGGCGCTGGCATTTGTGCGGCCTCGCCGCTTGGATCATTGGGCCGCCGAGGGTCTTACCACACCGCATGACTTGGGGTACCCCCCAGCCCGGTGCAAGAACCAGGCAAGCGAATCATCAAGCCAAGGAACATTTCACAGCAGAGGCACGCTCGATTTCGTTCCACCGGCCTTGATTCCTAAAAAATAAAATAAAAATAAAAAGATTCATCCGTCAGACGCATTGTGTCGCTTGCGCGCGTGTTCGTCATTTTTTTTCGTTTTTCTGTCATACCCGCTCACCAATCTTCAACTGCAGCATATGCACGCGCACAATTCGAACGAACCAAAGCAAAATTTGCCCACGACACCAAGCAGGTGCCCACCAAAGTCGAAGCAAAGAGAAGCCTCGTTAACCGGTCGCAGCCACCAACTGGACCCGTGTCGACTATCCTCGAAAATTGGTGCACAAAACCATCCAGCAAGCTGTCAGAGACAAAAGATCGGCATTTTGTTGGTTGAGGCTTCTTCGTCTCCGGGATGACTGAGGTTTCCGGAGACGTAAGTTGCTCGTTTTTCCGCCAGATGCTTGAGCCACCACCAGCAATGCCGCGCTGCAAAGTGATTTGCAATGAATCTGCCAACGATGCAAAAATATTGCTTGTGTCCGCCACAACAGCGCGATTGCTGCTCGCCACCGAGCAATTGTCGCCAAAAAAAATATAGATTGATGTTGAACGGAAGCTGCAACCAATCCATTGCCTTGATGCCAATGAGTTTGTGTAGGCAAAAAAGCAAATGATGCCGCGTACTGATGCCGCCATTGGAATTGCCATGTCGCTGATGCTCCCCCGCAATGCGCCACGCGTCTCCATCGCCAAGCAATGCATTCAAGAAGTCTGATTGTCGCCGCTAGATGACCATTTCGCTGTCATTGCGTTTTTCGCCAAAATGAATGTCGCCACACCTTGATGATATCACCCGAGCCGTCTTGTACCAAAGATGCATGGGGCTAGCAACCAAAAAAAAAAAAAAAAGAGGTCAGGCTTGCCATTCGCCTTGTTACATCGCGTCCACGTGTCTTACCTGGCAAAAAGGCTGATTTTTTTTGCTTTTTTGCGCTTTGCTCTTGATGGATCCCGTGAAATGGCTCAATGATAATTTTGCGCATCATGATAAAGCTTGATGCCCATTCTCGGCCGCTAAAATTTGCAATTTTAATCAGAGATGATACAGTTTTTTTTTTTTTTTTTTTTTTTTTTTTTTGCTTACCTGGCCAGTCATTGTGTTTTTTGGGTCTGTTTGACATGTATGCCGGCACGTTGCAAGAGTTGACGTGCCATATGTGACTTTGGCGGCGCTTGTGTCTGCTTGTCGTGACGAGGCGCGCCCATCCGAATGCCAAGCATTCAAGCGCTGCCAATTGCGCGAGAATGTGCAATGAACCTCCAAGCCAATGTGTCGCAGACTTGCAGTGGATTCCATTGCGATACTCACATTGACTGATCTACAAAAAAAGAAAAAAATATCGATGAGCGTCCATTTGTTGTAAAAAAAAAAAAAAAAAAAAAGCGCGATTTACATGTTGATGTTGTGTAAACGTTGGCAAAGCGGGCAAAATGATGATTTCCACCTCGTTGTAGTACGTCGATTCGATTGATGTCCGTCCAATGAATGACACGAGGATGCGTTTTGCCCGGATAAATGGTATCCCAGTCCGTCAAATTGCCAATTGTTGCTGTTTGGCATGACCAGTTTCGTCCATCATTGCGCTTTAATTGCCATGCTGTCGTACTGAATGTCCTCGATTGTGTTTCAAGTCTCCCAAAAAGCCAGGATCGCCATTTGGGCATACATTGCCCCTCCGGACAACCTCAAGCATGAGGCCACCTGTTGCCCACGGTGCTGGTCATCCTGACTTGAGCGCCAACCCCCCCAGGATCGTATCCACCTTGATCTGGTCCACCAATGCTTGTTTCACGCCATGATTTTGCTTGTTGTGCATGTTTTTCTCCCGTAATGGTCTTGCCCACCAGTATTTTGCGCCTTGTTTTGCGCAAGATGATGATCTCCATGATCCTGTTGTCCACCTGGGTCTTGCGCAGCATGTTCTTGCTTGGCGTATGTCTTGCACAATGTCATGTTTGCCTTGAGGTTGCTTGTTCTCCTCCACCAATATCTTGCGCGCGATCTTGCTCGCCACGATCGTGCCCACCAGGATCTTGCACATGGTCTTGCACAAGATAATGATCCAGATGATCATCCGCCACGCAGCACCACGACGATCTTGTCCACCTTGATCTTTTGCATTGTGATTTTTCCACCATCTTGCAATACGAATTTGCCGGTCGTCATCTTGTTCGTGGCCGTTGTTCACGCCATGATCTTGTTTGGCCACCACAACGTTGTTGTATGTCAACCTTGATCTGCTTGCGCGCATCGTCCCCGCCATGACGATTATGATGCGTGTGACCATGTATGGATCATGATCTGTTGCTGCTGCCACGCATCTTTTTGATTTGACAGCGAGCGTGCAGAAATATTGCCATCTGGCGTGATGCTACTACGCGGGCGATGCATCAAAGTCATGTTGTGATGTGCACGGCAAGCGACCATGCTTTCTATCTTCTTCACGCCCTGTATAATACGGGTAGGTAACAAGAAAAGGCAAAAAATGAGATTTTGTATGGAAAACATTCCTATTCTTGCCTCTTTTTTTATACTGTACTTACGTTGGCGTTGTCAAGCTGGTTTTGCCTTCTTGTTGCTTGGATGAGCGACCTTGGTCATTGCGCCTGTGCAATGTGCCTTGTGCTTGACCAGTGGCACCGGAAAAAGATGAACTTTGTGATGAAGATGGCGTAAAATGGTGCATGATGATGATGGCGGCGGATGCAGATGGTGATACTGTACGTATGGCGTGATGATGCAGCAGGTGGATGACGGATTCATGTTGTGATTTTGTGGTTGTGCCAAGAGGGTTTTTTGTTTGTCTTTTTTTTGCTTTTTTGACTTTTTTTGCGCTTTTTTGATTTTGTTTTTTTTTGATTTTTTTTGAACCCGTTTCAAATTTTCAAAAAGCAAAAAAAACGAAAAAGACAACAATTCCTCACGAGGCGAGAAAAAGCAAAGAGCAAGCAAAACAGCAGCAGCAGCTACTCCTCGTCGCGCACTTTTTTGAGCGGGCGGTCACCGCCACGAACAACAGTGCCTTTCTTGGCCTTTTGGCCCTCAGCGAGCCGCTTGCCACGCCGACTCTGCTTGCCCCACCAACTTGGACGGTGCTGTTGGTGGTTGTTGGCAGCCGCGGCGGCAGGCTTCTTGCTGGGGGCAGCGGGCTTCTTGGTGGAGGAGGCGGCGACGGGAGCAGCAAACTTGGGCGTCGCGCCGCCCCAAATAAAAAACAATTTTTCAGCCTCCGAGCGCCAGCCAATCAGAGCGTTCGGTCTCTGAAAAAAAGTTTCCACGAGTTTCCAGTCACCGTTCCATTCTATTCACTTTTTGTTGTTGCCCATCTCTCGCCATCTCCACTCGACATGCAACGAACAGACTTGAACCCTCTTTTTTATCAGGTTGGAGGTTGCTGGCGCTCTGTCTCATTGTGTAAAACTGGTCAAGTTCGTTGAAACGAGGTTTTACCGTCTCGCACTTGGAAATAAATAAAAAGCGTCACACCCATCACGATAAGAGTGCTGCGCTATTTTCGCTTTTACTGAAAAATTGAGCAAAATAAACTGGCAGATAATTTAGTGGGCCACAACAATCGTTACTTACTTGCGTATTTTTTGCTACGACGATCTGGTTCATCTCAATAATTGTTTCCATCTTTTTCCTGTTTTTATTTTTTCGTTCAGTTTTCAAAGTTCTTCTTTCAAGTTTTCACCCATCTAAAATAAATCTGACATTTTTTGTTCCTGACTACTGGATTTTCAACACGCTTGACCTTGTCTCTGCAACTGCTTGGTATCGCCTGCAATTGCCGATTTTTGCATTTTTCTTCATTCAGTCGTCTTTTTTTTGATGTTGCGCAACAGCTCTCCAACTACCTTTAACGCGCGGCACCAGCATTACAGCATGCGCCATCGTTGAAAAACAACGAGGAAGGTAACAAGAACATGCATAGTGCGGAGGGAGGTGGTGGATACAAGTCATTTCATCATTTTACGAACAAGCAAGTCCAAACCAGAATCGGTGAAAAAAAATAAAAACGAAGTTTTTGTGTGCACCAAGATTCCAAGACTTTTAGAGCGTCGTGCAGCAACGTGTTACTGTAGTAATAAGACCAAGCTTGCGAATCCAGGAATGTCACCTGCTGGTGGACTGTTGTATTTCATTGCCAATTCAAACGAATCAAACATGACATTTTGTCTTTTTGCTTTAAAATCACATTTTCTCGTGAATAAGTCAAATTAAAGGAATAAAATAAATATCACTATTTATAGCGCTAAATCGCCGCTTTCTAATGATATAAAAAAGTCTTATGTTTGATTAAGTACGTGTCGAGCAATGAGCTCTCAAATTTGATTACTGTATCATACTGTAGCATGATGATGGACCAAAAAACGCTTGATTTTGTGAGTAACAGTCTGCTGTTTTCGTATCCCAGCAACAGTTAAAAATAAAAAACGACGCAAGGCTCCGCAAAAGTGAGACCAAAATACATATTTCGTGCATGCTGCGTCACCCTCAAAAGCTCAAATTCACAAAAAGAGTGGCGCAAAAAGAATCTACCCGTGCCGGAGCTGAGAATCGAACTCAGGTTAACACGGCCACAACGTGGTGTGATGCCACTACACTACTCCGGCTTGATGAAAATTTCGAGCCACCTGGTGCACCGTGATTTTTCTCAAAAAATGATGATTTTGCACAAAAACGCGTTTTTGTGATCTAGCTTTTGCAAAAACGGCTCCGCAGCATCGGAAAATAAAAATTAAGCTCCGACTCAATCTGGACCAATGAAAAAACGATAATTTTTTTCAAAAAAAAAGACGCGTCGCGCGCTCAAATGACACGCGATCGCAAAAATGCAAAAAATGATTCCACCAAACCTGATTCGAACAAGTGACCTAGAGATGACGCTATACACTACAGTCTCCCGCTCTACCAACTGAGCTATTGGTGGCTCGATAATTTTTGCAAAAAATGGTGCATCTTGGGGTAATTGCAAAAAAATCAAGCATCGCCTTTTCATTGCATTTCGGTGCCAGACCGTGTTTCTTTGCATTGCGTGACGCTTGTAGACATGCGGGGTACTCTTCGTTGCAAAAAAATAAAGCATTTTGAAACGCGGTTTTGACGCGTTTGGGTGCAAAAAGCGCGTTTTGACGCGCAAAAACGCGCTTGAGCGTGTCTGTGCGACAGTAAACGCGCGGATTTCGCGTCCCGCAGTCCAAATATAGGTTCTCCGACACAAAGCCCGCGTCGGAGATTGAAATATAATATCATGCGCGTCATAAAGCGAGCGGGGTTTTGGGCAATTAAAACTCCGCTTTGACCTGTTTTTGCAAGTCTGTGGGCGTCGGAGTTCCTATCTCCGCTGTGCGTGCTTTTTCTGCAATTTCCAAGTCCTTGTCGTCGTTTAACCACCAGACAAGACCAGGTTCGTTTCATGCTAACGCGAAAAAATGCTTGGGACCGTGATTTTTTCCCGCATAAAACGCAATCTCTCGGCAACTCGCATTTCAACATGCTTGAACTTTTTCGTTGCGCGCAGCACAACAATTTGCGGTCAACTTTTTTGCTCTTACCGGTACAGTAGGAGCGCGCCATGTCGCGTAAAATTACAATGTTTGCCATTGGACAACGTGTTTTCTCAAGATCTCAACTTTCTCGGCTCATTGTTCCTCCAGAAATTTTTTTACAGCCTACCTGCCCGCATAATCTACGGGCGCCCAGTGCTCTGGACGGGCTCGCCCGATTTTTTTGAGCCTGCAAATTCCAAAAAGCAAAAACCTTCAATTTAGGCGTGTTTTGCATTCATCTCGTCATGTGCATGGTTGATCCTGCTTAAAAATTGTTGCATCGCGTTTAGCGTAAAATTTGCAACAAAAAAGCTCAAAACTCCAAAGCGCTACGACCACTTTTGAAAAATTCAGGGGTCACTCAGGGGTCACATATTTCAATCTCAGAAATGCCTAATTTGAGAAATTTCGAACTCCGAGTGATCAATGCATCCAAAATGGGCAACTTCGACGATTTGCTATTAGCAGACAAAATGACAGGTCGCCCCACCTTAAAGAAAAATGCCCAAAGAGTGACGCATGAACAGCGATCGACCAAGAAAAGTGCCTACTTTGAGCAAGATTTTTTTGCAAAAAATTAAGGTTTGAGACTTCCAAATTAACTGCGTGGATAGCATGGAATTTTTATTTTTTTCATTTTTTTTATTTTTTTATTTTGCACATTTTTGTGCGCTGAGTGGGCTGCAGCTAGGTTAAATGATTCGATGCAAAAAGTTCAAACCCAAGCTATTGCGCTGCAAGTCATCGCATTAGATGCTTTGCCCCTCTGTTTGTTAGTAAAACTGAAATAAAATCGGAGGTCGATTAGACCGTTGTCGAGCAAATCGCGATCAAATATTTTGATGAAAAAATGAATTTTCTCTGCTAGTTTTAGCCATCCATCGATGAAACTAGTCTCATTCGATAGAGATTCAACTCGTGCATCCGACATGTTAAAAACACGATGTCTTGTCTATTTCGTTGCCGAGAACATCGAGGTTGAATTATTTTGTCATTTTTGAACGCTTTCACAAGCGGTACCAAGGTCACGCATCGGCGAGAAAAACATTTCAGAAATGACGTCCGAGCGTGTCTCTTTCGAATGGTACCTGTTTTATATCAATTAAAGAAGAATCTAATCAACACATTGTTATAATTGTGAAAATGTCAATATTTTGGATTTATATGCACAACGGCCCAATGAAGCTTTGGTTTTTAACATCTTGCTGAAAAAATACCGCCCGAACTTGTCTAATGTGAACTTTTGGAGGGCAATCCAACAACGATTTTTATGTGTTTAATAATAGATTGTGAAAATGTTCACATTTTTTCGACGTGCACAGCGTTCCAGTCGACACTTGATTTCAACGTCTTGTTAAAAAGAGACGCGTCAAAATAGATAAATGACAAAGTTTTGGAAAGCTACCTTATAATGTTTGAGGCGGTCAGCCTTGGAGTTGTGAAATTTCGTGCAAACTGTGCTTGCCTCGACAACTGCCTGACCGGTTTCTTTCATTTCCTTTTTTCTGAAAAGAGAGTGGCCGAATCCCCTAGTTGTCAAAGTTTCGTGGCGCTCTGACGAGTCCTTGATGGCGAAATCTGTTTTTTAATTTTGGAAAAAAATGGCCTCATCAGGTCAAATGTATCTGGAGGGTCCCCAGCTTTGACAGGTTCAAGCCATCACCAATTGCCAAATGGATTTGGCAACCTACACGCTTGCGCCTTGAGAGTGGGGCCATTGGACGCATTGACCCGCTCTTTCTAAGCAAATCTGCAATAAAAATCGGGAATCAAACATGCGGGTTTCGCGAAAATGACGATCATCGTCAGATTTTATAAATATGCATTTCTTGGTCAGTTTTTATCCTACAGCCATGCAAGTGGGCTTATTTGACAGAGAATCGAATTCTGCATTTTTTATCATAGCTGCTTGTTGTGGTTTGTCTGATCCATTGTTGAGCAAATTAGGATTGAAAATCTCTATTTGATTGTCCAAGCGTACGAGTGTCGTCCATCGGGTTTGTCACGCAAGGTCAAAATACTGCCTTGGCGTGTCTCCTTCTGCGGGTGCAAGTTTTATAGCATTTGAATAACAACTTGGCAAACAATGGCAAATTTAGACAAAATATCGATTTTCTCAGGATTAGCGGGATCAGTCATCAATTTTTATTTCGCTTTCTATAAAATAGGGAGCGCAAACGGCTAAAGGCATGCGAAAGGGGAAAATTTGGTTGCTCTTTTAGAGGCGAAATGAGCGTGTCAAATTTGGCTGTGATGTCTACGTGTCTACCTGCACGTTTTGCTGCAATATCCGGTGTCAAGATATTGCCAGAACGTGGTGCCATTAAATGCATTGAGCAGCTGTTACGCGCTCGAGGTGCTCCTCAAAGCGCGAGGTTCTCGAGCCAAATGATAAAAGGGCACAATTCTCAAAACTTGGCTTGCTCCGTCAGTTTTAGTCCAACATCAGTTTTGGTCCAACACCAGTGAATCTGATTTCATGCGACAGAGAATGAATTTGCCCCAGCACGCCGAGTTTTTGTCTCTTGCGCAGAACAGTGCAAAAAAAAGGGGGGCATTGTCGGCGCTGCACGGATTGTTTCACGATTTGAAGAGGAGTCAGCGAGCGCACGGACAACACCTGCTTGATTGGGCAGGTGGCGCCGCCAACTCAGGCACACAAACACGCGCTCCACGAACGCGTAAAGAAAAGGCACCATGTTTCTTTTTTTTTTCTTTCTATGATGCAGCTTTGTATGTGGGCCAAAAAGGCCGGACAGAAGCACCGGCGGAGATTAAATGGGGCAGCTTTGTTTTTTTTATTTAAAGCGGGCTCGCCGGCTCTCACACCCTGTTCTTTTTCTTTTCTTTGGTCGATTCTGCGTTCTTGACTCCTCATCGGTGCAAGGATAGCTTGCCTCGCACCGTCGCTCTCTATTGCGTTGGTGCTGGTGGATGACCACCAAGTCCCAGGAACTTGCATTGGATCTGTGGGGGCGTCTTTTGGCGTCAAACAACTCCGCACCTCGTACTCATGGCATTGGCAAAGACCAAGAGCTCCAGGTAAGCCATCTTTTTCCCTGTTACACTCTCTTCACTTTGCCTCCCTGTCTCTCCATGCATCTCTCTCTGTGTGTGTCTCTCTCTCTTTTTACTCTCTTTTTTTTTTTTTTTTTTTTTGCCTCTTTTCCTTGCACACCTCACGATGCAGCTTACTCATGTCTCATTTTTTTTTATGATTTTGCAGGTGGACGGATGGGTTGTTTAGCAGGCAAGTGGCGGCAGCAAGCTCGATGCAGGGTAGGGTAGCGCTTCCGACACCCGTCTTCGCTGTAGTGGGAGTAAAGAAACCGTGGAGGCCGTCCCCCTGAACCACGTTAAAAAAGGCAGAGTGGTCCTTATGGCCGGGATATTCTCGAGGAAGAAGAGTCTCTTTTTTTTTTTATTTGGCCTTAACCCGCCCCCGCTCAGTGCCCTTTTAGCTAACGGCAAAAGGAGCCAGAAGCTCTTACTTGTCATGTGCCTGCACATTGAAAGTGGACCCTTGCCCAATTCATCCGTGGCCCACCTCACCGGTCAGAGCCAGAAGATGCTAGCCACGCTGCCAAATGCCACATGGTGTGGTCATCCATTGGATGGAGGCTCAGGTTGGCGGTGAATTGTGGAAAACCCTGGCGAGTGGTCCCAAAAAAGCTTTCTTTGCCTGTCTGAAGCCCAGCAATGACATACTTTATAAAGGGACGGCTGAAAAAAAAATAGAGCACGCTTGGAGTTGCAAAAACTGACTCATCTCGCCAATCCCGCGCCCCCCATCGAAGGTTCGACGTGTCTCTTGTACGCCTCGACAACCTGGCTGAGAGGGCAAACGGGGCTCTTGACGCCTGGCCGGCAGGGTAAGTTTGGATCTCCCTTCCTATCGCAAAAAAACGGGCGGGCACGCGAAGTCCAATGGCCTCCGCGATGGTCATGCCTGGGCATCGCAGTGGCTAGATTGCTAGCCACGGGCGACAGCAAACGATTGCACATTCGAAAGGTAAAATACAAATTATTCACTTTTTCCCTTTACAATCGAAATTTGTAGCAAGTTTGACGTTGATCATCTAGAAAGCTCGATTCTTATATGGAGAATAGTGCATTCGTGACAAAATAAAAAAGCATTGCTGCGGAAGAACAAGGCTTTCATGTGTGTTACGTTGCACGATAGATGACAAGGCGTCAACTGCGGCTTTTTCTCTCACGAGGCGCGTTGAAAGCAGGGCCCAACCTTTTTGTTGTTTCATTTCTTCACATTGTGCTGGTGGTGTACTCTATTGTTTCGCAAATAAAGTGCAGCGCGAGAACAATGAATCGATTCGAGCCCAAATACGATCAAAACAGCCCAATGCCAAAAACTACGCGCGCAAAACAGGCGAGAAGTGATGCTGACGCGCGTCGCTTTCCAACGGCACATGTTTCATCGGGGGCGAGATGCATTTGAAATCGAGAAAAGGGCTATTGGAGCATATTTTTTGGTCGTCTGTCGATAAAATCTATAACATATCAGCCATTTTTCTCTTTTAAGCGATGATTCCAGCATTTCTCTTTCAAATGAGCCGACTCGCAAGGGTCTACGATCACAGGATCGCGCGCAATGAAGATTTTCAAAATGACGAATTTTCCTAGGGGTACAGTCGATGAAGGGAAAATGATCGCCACGCCATTCAACCACATGGTAAAGCCACACCAATAACCGATACAAATGCAATAAAAGATGGAGGTTCATTGACTGGTTCCCGCGTAAAATGGGTTTTGGGCCAAATTTTTGTCCCAAGGTCATCTCGACGAAAATTGATCACAAAGCCGTGAAACAAACATCAACAGAAAGAATACAGTCAGTAGCGTACATAGACATCAATGATCATTATAAAAAGCGAGTTCCAGACAGAATTGATGCGATAGCAAAGTTTTAGCCTACGACATTGACGCGTGAAAAGTCACGTCAAACATCGAGTTTCACGCGCCTTTTTTAATCTAAAATAGAGACCTGGCGTCTCTATGGTTAATGAACGCGTCAAACGCGGGCTCGAGACGCGTTTTTGCTGCGCAATTCGCGTGCAAAGTTTAAACCAAATTTGCTCATTGCTCGTCACCGAGCAGATGGACCTCGCTCTTTTTTGGCATTTTCCGCGGTTACGCCATGCCCTTCGTCTTTTACGCAAGTTTGGAGCGATTCTGAAGACTCATGTTTTCAATTTTGCTCGCCACGATTAAATTTTAGGTTTGCGTGCGGTGCGCCCAAAAATGGTTTTGTCATCTGCAAACCGAGTGCCATTTAGTATTTCAAGGCCGCAATTACACAGTGTGGCGCGTTTGGAGGCTTCGTTGTGTTTGTTCGGCAAGTTTACATTATTTTACTATAAAAAATGACCACTCTTGTGTTTTACCAGGAAAAATTGCCCAAACGAAACCAAATTTCATCCATTGCCATGTCCTTCAAATCTACCATCGTTTATTAACAAAGCTTGGACGTGATTGAATCATTAAATTCAAAGCAATCACCAAAAACAAGGAATTTACAAAATTGACATAAAGGAAATGACCCCATGCATTCTTTTTTTTTTTTTTTTTTTTTTTTTACCAGGACGGCATGAGTTGACTCTCAAAAGGTGTGTATTTCGGACCGAGACATCCGGAAAGACCCCAATGGCGATTGAAGAGTGGTACAAGGATGCACAACTGCAAGTGATACAAATCAAGGAAATGTTTATTTTTAGCATTGGGCGCGCGCAATGATATGATTTGTCTTTTTTGATTTTCAAATAGGATGGGGCTGGTGCATCTGAGTCAGGACCGCCTCTTGGGAGGGGGGCAGACTCAATTACGGGCCAACTTTCTAACCGCGCTGCAAATAGCTATAAAGCTCGGCTGTGTCGCAGGCCCGCCAAGCAGGGAGACTGCGGGTGCGATATGCGGTCTGGGGAATCTTCTGTTACGATAAGGATGTATTTGGCCAGCTAGCAGAACTGAAATAAGGGCCATTGCAGTGTCGATTGGTAGAGTAAAGCGTCAGGTTTGAGCAGTATCATTGGTCATTCAGCTTGACAGTGTCGCATGTTGCTTTAGCTTTATGGCTGCGAAAGCAGTGCATTCGGCTAAGCAGCCTCCTGTGTTCTGTATAACCTCGTGAACCTTAATATAAAATAAAAAAGAAGAGAGCGATTTTTTCTTTTTCTCTGCTTCTTTTCACGATGGAATTGGCATATTTGGAGTTGAGATTCAAGTCTATCTCTGACTCGTCTCAAGATATCAAACAGTTCAAGGCACGGCTGGTGAATCTTGTATATTTGAACAATCGATCAATACATGGTTTTGATCATCAAATTCGCGACAACTTGGAACAGCTTGACCAGGAAATCGCTGCCTCTAAACTAAACAAAACACCTTCAGCTTTTGACAATTCAGAGGTAGTTGGTTTTATATGTGGTATGATTTACTGGATAGTGCGTCATTTTTATGAAAAAGATGTAGACGTCTTTGTTCTTGCTGTATCCTTTATTTTCGTCAATGTTATTATGTGCTCTATAATCTTTGCACGTACTTCTTATAACAATTCCAAGTCTGCCATTCTAAACTTGCGCGATATCTGCGCCACACTGATTTTGGCCATTGATCGCCAAAATAACATCACACATTAAGCATTGCTAATAAAACGTTGAAAATAACAACATGACCGTGGTTTTCTTGGTAAATGGATAATTATTATCTTGTAAACAATCATAGGAAGGGGATAAAGTGTCAAAAGTGACGGGATTTAAAGCTTAGTGGGTGGCAAGGGATAGGGCTGTGGCTGTTTTGGCGCGTCGCGTCGTTTGTTGTAAAAGTGGAAGCTGGTGTCAAAGCCTGCCTGGCGCAGCTCATACCAGAAGCTCGTGACGGTGCCGCTCCACAGCGAGTAAATGTTGCCGTCGGCGGACGAGCGATACCAGCTGTTGCATCCACCGGATGCCCACACACTATGCTTGAGATCTTGCATCACCTTGCTCGTGTATACCTCTTGCGCCTTTTCCGTCGGCTCCATGGCGTCAATGCCGTTGTTTTGCATGTACTTGAGGCAGCGGATGCCAAATTCCACTTGGCTTCAAGAATAAACAACAAAAAAAACATGAGCATGCGCGTATTTTATATTTTTTACGCTTACTTTTCAATCATGGCCAAGGCGGAATTATGACCAAGGCCGGATCCGGGGCCGAGCAGGATGTACATGTTTGGATAACCGTGCACCGTGGCCGTCTTGTACGTTTTGGGTTGCATGGTCTGCCAGAGGTCCGCCAACGACGTCTGATTGCGGCCAATCACTGCAAAGATGTCACGAAAAAAAAAGAGGGGCGCGTGAGATGGATACAATCCGGCGAGATCAGCGCGTGATTTGACGGGTCCTCTCCTCCAGAGATGCGTCAAATTCCATAAACGACGCGTTTTGCGAGCCAATTGTGCATGTTTTGTCTTTTTTTCTTACCTTGTAGATTGCCTGCGAAGCCCTCGACATCGTAGCCTGTTGCAAGAATAAGCGCGTCTACCTCGACCTTTTCTCCGTCGGCAGTGATGATGGTGCGGCCTTGGATGTCTTGGACGCCGCCGGTGACAACGGTCACGTTGGGTTTTGCAAGCGTCTCAAAGTAATTCTCGGAGCGCACGATGCGCTTGCACCCGGGCGAGTAATTCGGCATGAGCTTGGGAATCAAATCCGGTCGACCTGCGCGTTTCAAGCGCACAATTGTCATTTTACGGAACATGCGGTGGATAAACTTGGAAAACACACTGCGGTGGTCCTTGAAATTCAAAAAGAAGATCTCGTGCTACACGTTTCAAAAAAAAAAGAAAGGGGGATGACATGAGTTTTGTAAAATTGCAGCGCCATTTGTCCCCCTTTTCCCTTTTTTTTTTTTTTTTTGGGAGACAAATTGTACCTCGAGGAACAGATAGAGTCTGTACAACTTGTTGAAAAAAGGCACGTAGCGGAAGAGGAATTTGAACAAACTGGCATACTTGAATTGGAGGCGTGGAGCGACCCACGTCGGCGTGCGTTGGAATGTGTACAGATGCTGCGCGCGTTCCTGTAGGTATGGGATCACCTGGACGGCGCTTGCGCCCGTGCCAATGATGCCAACACGCTTGTTTGTCACATCAATGTCCTTCCACTCGGCCGTGTGTGTCCAAGGACCGTCAAACTTTAGAAATGCGGGCGGGATATTGGGAATTCTGAGCGGGCCCAGCCCACAAAACCTAAAAGCGTGTCAAATGGGTCCCTGCGTGAGTGTCACCTCTTTATGAGAACGATTTGTGTCCTTTTTGTGACGTACACCGCATCAAAAGTTTGCGTTTCAATAGGCCCTTGCTTGTTTTGCTGGAAGGACACGTCCCAATGGCATTGATCTTGGTCCCATTGGAGCTTTAGGACCTCGGTGTTGAGCAGGATGCGATCGTCGAGCTTATATTTGTTGGCGACGTCCATCATGTAGCGCCTGATCTCGGGTTGCGAGCTGTAGTGTTCCGACCAATCTATCAATATGTGTTAAAATAGGGGAAAATGCGCGCGCGTTACAAATGCTTGTACCTGGATTAGGCTCAAAGGACAGCGAGTACAGATGCGACGGCACGTCGCAGCAGCAATTAGGGTAGAAATTGTTGGTCCATGTACCGAAGGCTGCGCCTAAAATGAAAAAAGTGGGGTAAGCATGCCGAGTCTCCAGTGACACGTGCCTGTCTCGACTTGCTTTCTTTCTCAAAGATGACCGCCTTGATGCCAAGTTGTTTCTCCACCTGGATGGCAGCGCACAGGCCACTGAAGCTGTTTTTACGGGGAGGATTAGCGGATTTGTTTCTTTCTGGGCGTCATGCGCAGGTGTGCTTACCCTGAACCGATGACTGCGACGCGAAGATTTTTCTTTTTTGATGTGAACAATGGCATTGGACGAAAAAAAAGGGGGGGGTGGGAAAAAAAAGAGCCAAAAATATTAAGACCTCGCTCTGTGTGGTGTATGTGAATCATTTTTTCGTCTGTGTGATGCTTTCCTTTTATATGATTTCACCATGATTTGTTACACAGGCCATTGTCGGTGTGGGGGTGGGGTTTCACGGGCCATTTGTCATTGGCAGCTCCCCAGGGACTCCTGGGAAATCCCGCCTTTTTCACGATGCATGACAAAAAGGACAAGAAGGTAAACGGTGAATCGCTTGGCGGCTTGCCAAGCGAAACAAAAAGAGGACGCGCCGACAAGCCTTTTGCAAAGGTCGCATCTCCGCTCTTGCTCTTGCTCTCCCAATTGGCACACAGAGTCGGCCATTTTTTTTACACGCCTTGCTGCGGATATGCGACACGTGTTGGACGCGTCGACTCGTTGCAATGAGAATCACATTTTTTCCATTCATTTATTTCAAGAGATTATGGCTCACAAAAGCGCAAGATTTCCATAAATGTCGCTGGGCCGCGCGTAAAAAAAAAAAAAAAGGTAAAAAAAATTGCATCTGTGCCTCTGGTGGTCATTTTTGAGGCATCCTCAATTCATATGTGATTCGCGGCCGTCCAGGGTGATGTAGTCAGGTACCTTGATGTACTCGGAAATCTTGATAAAAAGTGTGAATTGCCATTGAAATTCTTTTTTTTTTTTTTTTTTTTTTTTTTTTTTTTACCTGGTGGCAGCCGTAGACGTTGATCTTTTTGAGTTGCTGGCATGCCGTGAAGAGTTTGTGGAGGACAAAGTCGTCCATGGCGCGAACAAAGCTTGTATCGAGGAAAACAAGGTCCGTGCAGCCATTTGGGGTGTCTTTGTCTGTGGCGTTGGGGTCAGCGTAGAGGGCGAGGTCTTCAAGGGCGGTGGAGGAGACGTCGTCGCAGCTGTTGAGGTTGAGGTGGGTGAGGGACTTGAACGAGTGGGCAATGAGTGCCTGGAGCGCGGCATCGTTGAATTGCGTGCAGCGCGCGATTTTGAGCTTCTTGAGACCATGGCCGTGGCGCACTGGCTCGATCTTCCACGAGTCGAACAGCAATTTAAAGGCGTCGCCAGTGATGTCGGGGCAGTCCTCGAGGGTGAGGGACGAAAGGTGAGGGCAATGGCGCAAAATACCCTCGAGCAACACGGCATCCTTCAATTCCACGCAACCTCGCAGCGCCAATTCCTTGAGCGAGCCGCCGGTTTGCTCGAGAATGCGCACAATGCGGTCCGTCGTGATGGGGCGTCGGTTGGACGGATCTTGCGATGGCCACGAGAGTTCCAGCGTCTCCAATTGCAGCGCATTGCCACGTTCCAGAAGCTGGTCAAGCCACGCGTCATCCAAAGTGACGATCCAGCCCAGACGCAGGTGCTTGAGCTTGGGCGCGTACTCCAGCATCGCCTTGAACACCGCCAAATTGAATCGATTCGAGTGACGCATGCTAAACGACAGCAAGCGGTCGCCAGTCGTCTTGAAAAACTCAATCCACGCCTTTTCCGTGATCAGATGGCAGCCCGACAGCGTGATCGAGTGCAATTCCTGGAGCCGCTCGCCATAATAAAGCAACACTTCGTCCGTCATGCGGCCACAATAGTACAAGTTCAGCTCACGCAAAAAGGGGGAGAAGGTCGCCACACCCTTGAGGCTGCTCGCGTCCATATCTATCAAATGAAGGGAAAAATCAGTCAATTTGTCGTTTCTCCCCCCTCCTCCTCCCTCATGCTTTACTGGAGCAATCGTAAAGGGTCAATTCGCGATTGATGGGCATCATGAAGAGGCGGGCAGTGTCATTGTTCAATTTGCGATTGCGGCAGATGAGCTTGGCGATCTTGTCCATATTTTCGGGGCTGATGGTGCCCAGGGCCTCGACATCTTCAATATACTCGCCAACCACCTATTTCATGAAAAACACATAATGGTGAGTGAGGAATATGGATTAAAAAAAAGGGGGGGTTCTTACGCCAATGCAAATGTCGACAAGGGAAGAGGGACCCTTTTTTTCCTTCCAAGGCGGTGTGAACGAATTGGATGTTTTTGCCTTTGTGGTGCGGCGTTTCTTGGGAGCTGGCTTTGTGTCATTTCCCCCAGCGGTGCAAGAGGGGCACGTGGTTGGCGTGGGGTTCTCGTCATAGTCCTGGATGAGGAATGAGAAGCGGCATTTGCACTTGTCGCAGAATGCCCTAACGGTGCGGCCAGGGCGCGAGCGTGTGAATGGCACACGCGACGATCCTTCGCCGAAATCGTCTTCGCTTGCGTCGCCATCACTTTCAAAGTCGCTGTCGTCCGACGATGAGGACGAATCGCCCTTTTTGCGCTTTTTGCCCTTGCCCTTGTCCTTTGGCCGGCCGCCCTTGCCGCCACCGCGACCCTTGCCCTTGCCCTTGCCCTTGGGGTCCTCCTTTTTGTTCTTCTTCTTCATGCCGGCCATGACGCGGTCCATAATTGCTTGGCTTTCGGCGCTCGGGCCGCGGCGTGATGGACGCGCAGGCGTGAACAGCACACCGACAGTCGCGTCGCCCGACGTGCTTGTGTCACCTTGAGCGTCGGAGGTGGCTGAGGTTGCTGCGGTTGCGCTCCCTTGGCCATCCGCGGCCGCAGCTTGTTGCTGTTGCTGTCGTGCTTCTTGCGCACGACGCTCCTCGCGTCGACGACGACTCTCGTAAATGTTTGGCGCAACAATGCCGTGCTCCTAGAGTCATGGGACAACAGAATAAAAGGGGGTGAGACCACATTCATGACCACTTTTTTTGCGTTTTTTTGCTTTTTTTTTTTTTACTCGCAAAAACGACGTCAATGCAGATGTGGGGCCTTGCACTCGGTCAGCAGGGTCTCGGTCTTGGCGACGACGTTGGCGCCAGTTGTTCGGGTTGTCAGACATGGCGGTTGCTGTGATGGAGTCCAACAAGAAAGGGAAACAGACGTTGAAAGCAAAAAAAAAAAAAAAAAAGGGGGGGGGGAAAGAAAAAGGGAAGAAAAAGCAAGCTTGGGCGGCGACCCGGCTATTGCTTCATCTGCCGCTCCGCCAGCCAATCAGAGGCCAGGCGCGCTTTTCAAATTTGAATCGCTTGTTGCACACGGTTCCAAATGGCTCTGATTTTGCCATTGACCATTGCCATGCAAAGACACGGTTTTCTGCTCGCTTCACAATAGCCGCTTGGCAATGACAGGGAAAAAATATGCAAATCTGGATGCAAGCCGTGTCCCGCTTTTTCAACTTTTCCGCTTTTTGTTCTTGTTTTGCGCCAAAAACATTGACTAATGGAGGCGACTCCTTTTTTTTTTTATATAGCGCTGCAGGGAATTCGTGTGATGGAATTGAAGCTTGTCATGAAGATTCTCAGGCAAGGGCGATGGCAAGAAAACCCGGCGGTATGGATCTGTCTCATGAGCAACCTACCTTCTATTTTGGACATGATCGCTTTGACAAAGCAGACCAACGTGGGAAGACCCCCTTTGAGCAAAAAGGCTGTTATTTTCCCCGCGCCCAAACCATAAAATCCCAGTTGCCTATAAAAATGGATCGCAAAAAAACGCAAAATCGTGCATCCCCGCTCTTTTTTCTTTCTTGCTTGAATCATCTTATCATGTCTGCCTCTCCCACCGTACTTGTCATTGGCGCCGGGTAAGCCCATTGTTTGTTTTTCTTGCCCTTGGCGCCTGACGGATCACGACCATTGGCTTGGGTCTGCTTTTTCTCATAGATTCAGTGGCATTTGCTCTGCCATCCAGTTGAAGAAGCAACTGGGCATTGTGCCCGACATTGTGGGTAAGTCGAAAGCAGGCAATGACCATGGTCAGCCTGACGACGCCACAGAAAGAATAAAAAAACTAAATCACTGCGCACACCTCGCCTTTTTTCATTTTTCACCACAACAGAGGCTGCCTCTGAGGTTTCAGGCACATGGCATGCCAAGTAAGTGTGCATGGGATTTGCCATTGGATGGTGATCCAAGCGTGATCCAAGCACACTCACGATTTTTTTTTTTATTTCCCCAGCACGTACCCAGGCGCGCAATGCGATGTAAGTGACACGGACCCTGAGCCCGAGCCAAGCTTACCCCGCGCCTTTATCTTCTCTCTCCGGTTGAAACCCAGATCCCATCCCATCTGTACTCGCTCTCGTTTGAATTGAATCCGAGTAAGTGCCCCGACTAGCAGAAAGAAGCAAAATGAAAAAAAAAGAAAAGGGGACCGTCAAAGTGAGATTGCGCGTTTTGCTCAGCCATTTGTCGTGCTTTTAGATTGGTCGGCATTCTTTTCGCCACAGGCCGAGATTTATGACTATTTGAAAGCCGTGGCAACCAAGCATGATCTGTACAGCCACCTGCAGCTGAACACGGTCGTGCAGCATGCCGAGTGGGACAATGGCCTGCACATGTGGAAAGTCGTCATCCAGCCGCAAAATGAGGCTGCTTACACGCGCTATTACCATTACATGTAAGGGAATTGATAAAAAGTCGCGTCTCCTGTGATTTTACCCCTATTTTTTCTTATTTTGCGCAGCTTCTCGGGCGTTGGCGGATTGCGCATTCCCAAGATTCCTGCCCAATTCAAGGGCTTTACTGGCCAGGTCGTGCACACGGCGCGCTGGGACTCAAGCATCGATTTTAACGGCAAGCGTGTCGTCGTCATTGGCAATGGCGCCAGGTAAAAAAAAAAAAAAAAAAAAAAAAAAAAAAAAAAAATGGATCATGTCGCATGAGAGAATGTCGACTGATTTTCTTTTGGGTCTATCCTAGTGCTGTGCAAGTGCTGCCGCAATTGCAAAAGCAGGCGAGCCACATTTACAACTTCCAGCGCACGCCGACGTGGGTGTCGCCGCGCATGCAATACACGTATAGCGGCTTGGTCAAGTTCTGCTTCCGCTGGGTGCCCTTTGCGATGCGCTTGTATCGCTGGTACCAATATTGGATCCGCGAATTCCGTTTCCGCATGATCAAGAACCCGACAGGGCCATTTGCGCGCACCGTCCGTGACCTTTTCACGAAATCCATCAAGCACCGCCTCACCCAGGGCGGCCGTCCCGACCTCATTCCGGTTTTGCTCCCCGAATACACGATCGGGTGCAAACGCATCACGCAGTCCGAGAACTTTTACGAGGCGCTGTGCTCGCGCAATGTCACGGTGATCCCTCACGCCGCTGAAAAGGCCGAGGGAAACACGGTCACAGGCGTCAATGGCGAGCAGATCGAGTGCGACATTTTGGTCCTTGCAACAGGCTTCGAGGTTCACAATCAATTCGGCAACTTGCACGTCATTGGCCGCGACGGCGAATCCCTCAAGGAAAAATGGGGCAAGAACCTTCCCGTCACTTACAAGACTGTCTGCATTCCCAACTATCCCAACTTTTTCATGATGCTGGGTCCTGGTAAAGCAAAAAAGAGATGAGCGAGAGAGAAGAAAAAAGCTCATTTCGTGCTCATTCATCCTTTTCGCCTTGTAGGTTCGGGCTTGGGCCACAATTCCGTGGTATCCGTCATTGAAAAGTAAGCTCCACAAAAGAAATAGAGGAGACGGGAATCAAGCTCACATAGTGCACTTTTTTTTTTATCGTAGCCAAGTGGATTATGCGGTGCAATGCGTGAAAACGGCACAAAAGAAGCGCCTGGCATACATTGAACCCAAAGCAGAGGCTGCCGAGCAATTTACCAAGGCGCTGCACGCGAGCCTCAAGGGCACTGCCTGGCTCAGTGGCTGCGAATCGTGGTATCTTAGAGATGGCGTTGTAAGTGCACCTCGATTTTTCTTATTTTTCCTCAAAATCACTTTTACTTAACATACTCTTTGTTTCAGCCGGCCAGCGTGTGGGGTGGCACGGTCACCTCCTTTTGGTGGATGCTCAAGCGCTTCAACTTCCAAGATTACCATCACGTTAAGCCCAAGGCCGCATGAAACCCGATTACCCCACCTTGTACCGCGACAATTCTCATAGAGAAACTCGAATTTTATATACATTAAATACTGTAAACGTCGGATGCTGACTTGAAAGTTGTTCAGTGCATATGATGGAGTATAGAGTGAGTACTGAATGGCGACAAGGATACTGTAATGAACAAAACATGATTTTTTTGACATTCCTGCCATTCGTGCATTGCTCGGGCTGGGACAAAATGACGCGCGGACGCATATCTTTCCGCAAGTGCAAGTTTCAGCTCGATCGAGGCACAATTTATCAAACAACGATCGACAACGAAAATTTATCGACAAAAGTCCATTTTCTTGTCAACGGCCTGATCGATCCCCAGTTTTTACGATTGCTTTGAAAAGAGAATGGCCAAATACCCGAACGGACAAAGTTTCGAGTGGCCGCAGTCATTTGAAGGCGCGTCATATCAATTTGGAAAATTGTGTCTTTTTCACGGATTTTCCAAGGGGTACAGTCGACAATTTTTACCAATTTTCATTCGTAAAATTTAGATCGCTGGATCGTGATGCCATTCACACCTACGGTAAACACGCCGTATTTATCGACGGAAATGCCATAAAAACATGAGGTTCATCACCTGGTTTTGACGATACATGCGATTACCAGCATTTCATACTTGCATTTGATCCTAAGGCTATCTCAATGAAAAAAGGTCATAGCGCCCTGAAACCAGGAACATAGGAAAGAGCACACTCTTATGCATCTTTAGATGCTTGTGATCTTTAATCATATAAAGTTACGGCCGAGCACACGCGAGACAAAAAAGGTCTTTATTTTCGTCAACTTGGACGGGCAATGATTTACCTTACGTTCATGATGGCCGCTCATGGTCATCATCGATTCAATACTCCTGGAGCAGTACGTGTTGGTTGACGCGTCGGCGCGGCTCTAATACGCGTTGCCAGCGCGTCATTCGCCGGCAAAGTTAAATATAAAATCACGGATTGCTCGTCGCTGGTCAGATCGATTGTAGTCCTTTTTGTCTTTTTTCGTGGTTCTCCGCGCGCTTCATGCTGTGTGCAAATTGGACGGGAATCTTGGAATCTGCTTTTTTGATTTTGGGTTTGGCCCGGGCTACGACTTTTATATCGCCTGTGGGGCATCTCCTGCTAAGCATATCCAGATGGTCCCATATTTTAACCAGATGGTTTCCTGGCCTGAGAAATGCGAACGATATCAGCGTAGTGTCTCAGGAGTGCAAACTCGCGAAGTGATATTAGAAAAAGATATAATTTGGCTTTATTTGCCAATTGCTGGGCAGTCATGTACTGGATCCTGAATTTTTAAGACATTTAAAGAGCAAAGAGGTGACAATTCATGTCATGGGAAGATCACATTGGCGATAAAAGTATTTGGTTTGCTGTTTTACGAGCTTGCTTTGTAGATTTTTAGCATGCAAGACATCAAATGAACGAATTGTCTTGGTTTTATGGTTTAGTGAGAAGGAAAAACTTCAATGCAGCATAACTCAATGCTTCATCGATCCGTCTTTACTATGAAGGTGGCAAGGGCACATGGCAATTTTTTTTTTTTTTTTTTTTTTTTACGCGCTAGCGGTGGTTGCTCAAGACGGGGCCCGAGTTTATTATTATTTTTTTTGTGGTCCTGCATTATATGTCTATCATACCAATGGCGCTTTGCGCCGATTAAAAGGAGCATGCGGGCCGGTATGAGAGTATGACAGCACCGTCGGCGTCGCGTGCAAGGGTTTGTCACTTTTTGCCGGCTTGGATCCCGGAGAATCGCCTGATTCAGCGTGGCGCTGGCAACTGCCGCGTCCGGATTGGATAGCAGAGCAAGTTAGCCGGCGGTGGCATGCTCGCGCCGAGCCTGTGTGTCGTTTTTGTTTTTGCCGTGTCTGCTGAGCTCTGCGGCACGCGTGTGCACGCGACCCTCCTTTTTTTTTTTTTTTTTGCTGCGTCTCTTTCCATTATTTTGGAACGGCCGGACGTCTGAGATTGGGTTTCGGGAGCCGCTTGTTTAAAATTTTGGCTGACATTGACGGCGGCAGAAGGGTAAACCCGTTTTTTTGATTTCCCTTTTGCCTGCAGACTCCCACGTCAATAAGACAGATTCCCATCGCGCCGCCCCGCTCTTGGTAGCACGCCGCGCTCGCAACCATTGGCGAAACAGCCAAGTAAAAAAAAAAAAAAAAAAAAGGCCTTTTGCGAGTGCCTTTTTTCTTCTTGATCTAATGTGGTGAGCTTTGTGAAAAAAAAAAGTGGGCCGACCCGCTCGCTCGCCCTCTCTCTCCCTCTCGCGTGTTACCGAGAGCAGGGCGGGCACGGTGACGCATCTGAGTGAGAAAAAGAGAAATATTCAGGAACATCCTCCGCCCCCACACGACCTTGGTCACAGCGATTCTGCCCAAATAGGCAACCTGCCCCACGATCGAGGATAAAAAACAATATCTTAGGTCCTTGCGGTGCCTTTTTTTCTTTTTCATTTTTCTTTATTCTTGCAACGCGTTGACAAACCAATATGAGCGGAAAAGACATTGCCGTCATTGGCGGCGGGTAAAATTCATTAAAATCATCATGCGCGTGCACGGTGCCAATTGACACCCTCGTGTCTTTTTTTTTTGCGTATTAGATTCAGTGGCATTTGCACGGCCATCCAAGTGCAAAAACACTTTGGCGAAAAGGTGACGATTTTTGACGCTGGTTCTTCGCTCGGAGGGACCTGGAATAGCAATCGTTACTTGGGTGAGGTTTCCTTAAATTTCTATCCGTTTGCGTCCTTTTTTTCTGACTGAGTTCCTCGTTTTTCTTAGGTGCGGCGTGCGATGTGCCATCACATTTGTATTCCTTGTCGTTTGAGCCTAATCCAAGTAAGCAACTGAGCGGCGCGACGACCCAAAAGCGCGATCAGCTGATGTTTTTTTTTCAAAGACTGGACGCAGCGCTTCTCTGGGCAGCAAGAGATTTACGAGTACATGCAGGGGGTTGCGGCCAAGCACAACTTGTATGACCAGGCGGTGCTGAACACTGAGGTCAAGGCCGCCGATTGGCAGGAGAACGAGCGCAAATGGAAGCTGACGGTGTTTGATAAGGAGTCGCAGACGTCGCGCACGATGTTTTACGACGTGATGTAAGCAGATCACGAAATTCGAGGCGAAAACGCGCGCCGCTCATCGTCACTTTCTTTTTAAAAGTTTCTGCGGCGTAGGGCCCCTTCGCATCCCCAATGTGCCCGACGAATTCAAGGACTTTGAGGGCACGACGGTGCATTCAGCGTATTGGGACAAGTCGATTGATTTCACCAACAAGCGTGTTGCCGTGATTGGCAGTGGCGCAAGGTAAAATGAGCGAGTGTGAGAGGGAGCACGTGTCGTGCGGGTGTAGGGTGACACAAACGCGCGAGTGTGACAACGGCAATTGAGAGGCCCGTGGTGGCTCATTCTTTTGTTTTTTTTTTTTTGTTGAAAATCAGTGCTGTGCAAGTGATTCCCAAGTTGCAGCCGATGGTGTCGCATCTCACCAACTACCAGCGCACGCCAACGTGGTGCCGCGTGCGCCGCCAGTACAATTATTCGTCGTTTGTCAAATTTTTGTTCCGCTGGTTCCCATTCCTCATGTTCCTCTACAGAGTGTCTCTGTACCTCCGCGTAAGTTTTTACTCTTTTTTGCCTTTTGTACGTTCCCCACCACCCGCGTCTTGTCTTTGGGCATGGGACGCGCCACAATGCTCGACATCGTGGCCAATGCGCAAGGCAGGGGAGCGTGAGGGCAAAAAAGGCTCAGCAAAAATCAAAAAAAGCAGGATGCCAGGGGCTGATCCGGATTGTTGGCCCCAAAATTGTATGTAGTACGAAGTCCAATACCTTGGCTTCAGGTACTTTGACACGTGGCTCGGTCGTGCGGTGCGTCGTGACTTTGAGCACGATCTTGCACGGCGATGCAAGGCCAAGGGGCGGCCCGAGATGATCAGCAAGCTGACGCCAAATTACGAGGTTGGATGCCGGCGCATCACGCCCTCGGAAACGTACATTGAAGCGCTGTGCGAGGCCAATGTCGAGGTCGAGCGTTCAGGCATTGCGTCCGTCAAGGGCCGCACCATTACCACCGTCGACGGTCGCGAGCAAGAATTCGATATTTTGTTACTATGCACCGGGTTCAACACTGCCGGCTTCCTGGGCAACCTGCAGAGTAAAAAAAAAAAGAAAAGAAAAAAGAAAAAAAACGACGCGCAAAATCGCCATTTGACGCGTCTTGGGCACTCATTTCCTTCTTTTTTTCCCACTTTCATTTGAGCAGTCACTGGACGCAACAATGTTTGTCTGAACAAGCTGTGGAACAATGCGTACCCAGACACATACAAGACCATTGGCATCCACGGATTCCCCAACTTTTTCATGCTGCTTGGGTAAAAAGCGCGAAAATCCACGAAATCACGCGACGCGCGCCTCTAACCTCTTTGTTTACGCGTGTCTTTAGCCCTGGAAGTACGCTCGGGCACAATTCCGTGGTGACCATGATTGAAATGTAAGGACTGGGACGAGACGCTGTCAATTTTGACGCTTGACTCACGCCTTTTCACGCTTTTTTAGCCAAGTTGCTAATGCCATCAAGTGCCTGAAGCAGCTAAACGGCAATGTCAAGGCCATTGAGCCCACGGTCGAGGCACAGGACCGCTTTATTGCCGATCTGAAGCGTAACATGAGCAAGGTACTTATTGAAAATGAAAAAAATAGCAATCGTCGCCACTCACGCTCTGATTTGTCTACTTTTTTTTTTTTAGACCGTGTGGAGCACCTCTTGCAAGAGCTGGTACAAGCTTCCCAATGGCGAGGTAAGCACAATCCCTAAAAAAATTGTGAAAAAAGTGGCTCAATGCCATTTTTTGGCAGGTATTTTCGCTTTGGAGCTCGACGGTGGCCTACTTTTACTGGGTGTTGCGCAGCAACAATTTCAAGCGCGATTTCATCAAGTACACATGAGTCTTTTTTTTTTTTTTTTGAAGGCTAGTCCAATTGAAAAAGAAAAAAAAATACAAGTTGTACATTACTTTTATGGCGAGCTATTTTACAAAAGGGAAAAAGGGGATGGTCTCTATGATAGGTTGTCGTTGGTTGGTGCTGGTGTGTGGAGCATGATTTCGACGGCGCGATTGATATTGTTGTGTGCTGCGACGAGGGCATTGGTGATGGTATCGCGAGGGTGATCTGGGAACATGACGGTGAGGACGGCGAGATGTTGGCTGGAGGGCGTGATTTCCTGCGTGGAGAGGGGTGCGCGGCCGGTCAATGCATCGAGGTACTGGCGCACGGTGGTGGTATCGAGTCTGTCGTCATTTTCGTCATCATTTTCTCGCGGCACATTGGATGTGGACGCGGTGGCGCGTGTGGCCAAGGACGATGCGGCCACGGAGCTTGCCGTAGACGCGACGCTCATGGTTTCATCGATCGAGTCGTTGGTATCCATGGTGTTTGTGCTTGCCGTGTCGGTGGTGCTTGTGCCGACGCGGCGGCGCAGCCAATTGTCGAAGCTGCTGCGTGCATTGGCGCTAAAGGTGGCCGCCGCGAGTGGCCGTTCGACGGGGACCGTGTTGTTTGTTCTTGGCGACGGCGACGTCGCCAGATACGGCTTGATGTAATGCCGCATCCACACCAGACACCGTGGAGGGAAGCGCCAGCGCTTGATGTTACCAATATCCGACCGATAAAGCGCTCCGCAGAGCAAACCACACAAACATGGCACCATTGTGTGCATTCCGTCCGAGAAAAACACCTGGGGGAAAAAAAAGGAGGAATTGAGCTCAAAACCGCGTTTTTTCTCGTTTTTTTCAGCCCTTTTTTCAGATTTTTTTTTTACATGGATGCTAAGCAAGTAAAGAAACGATTTGTTGTTGAATTCGATGCCAAAGATGCGGAAGCGGTAGACGACGGGGACCATGCGCTCGTACTGGTAGAGCATGGCGAAAATCAGCGCGTAGGGGCCACCAGGGATATAACGAAAGCCGAGCTTGAGGCCCATCACGAGTGCGCCAATCTCCATCAGTGCCGCAACGCCAAGCATCACCACGACAAACGCCTAATTGGGAAAAAAATGAGTGTCTTGATGCCCTTTTGCCACGAATTGCCCCCTTTTTTTTCATGATTTTGTTGGCGCGTACCGCGTATTTCGCGCTACCAAACTGGCGCTCGACAATGCGCATTGCATAGATGACCATGGTGCCGAAAAAGACGTCGCCCGTGCTGGTGAAAACGAGCTGGCTCGTGAAAATGCGCCAAAACTGCGAAAAACAACGAATTAAGCGGTTTAAGCACCTGTAGACGAAGTTTTAAATGTCGTTACCTGATGATGTAGCGTGATATGAGGCGACAGTTGTAGGTGGATAAGCGGCTTCCATTGCAATATGCTTATGACGACCGACAAGAACCAATTTGAAAAGACCAGCAGCTTGGTGACAGGCGCATTATAAAAGCCTATGAAAACAAAAAGGAATTAAGCGCCCAATGCTCCTTTTCCAACACGTTGGCTCCTCTTGTCTTGCCTGCTAGTCCAACAACAGACATGGTAGACGTAAAAAAAGAAAAAAAAGCAAAAAGAAAGCAAAGACCTGAAGAAGAAGAAAAAGCGACAATTGACACGCCGCCGCCGCCGCCCCCCCTTTTTTTTTATTTCCCTCCATTATGCCCCGACGCTTGCCTTTTTTTTTTTCTTTTGATTTGACTATACATTTCTTTATTTTGAGGAAAAAAGAGGAAAGAGTTGATCTATGGTGCCGTCGTAATCTGACCAGCAGGTGGTGTTATGTCTGTAGATGGGGAAATGGCAGGGGGTGATGGTGTCGTTTGCTTGGCGGAGGTGGAGGGTGGCGATGATGCGGATGAAGCTGAGGCTGCCGAGGACGAGGAATTGGCGGAATTGTTGGCATTGGGAGGCGAGGATGCGGGTGGCGAGATGTTTTCCTGGTTTTCCTGAAGCTGCCATTGGAGCTGTGCCTGTTGCTTTCGCTGGTCGATGATCTGTTTGCGTATGGGCGGTGCGACAATGGAGCCGTCGGTGTGGAACCAGCATTCGGAGAGGAATTTGAACTTTAGCTCGTCGACAAGGCGCGACTTGCTACCGTTTTCGCGCAGACAAGGTGTTGTGTCGTGTTCTTGGTCCCATTGGATGGTGGCGTCCCACTTGCCGAGGTGCAATCCGCCGATGAATTCATCCCATTCGCTGTTTGTGAAGGTGAGATGCAGCTTTGAGCCGCTCAATTCCTTGGTCATGAGCAACACGCCCTGGCCCACGACCTTGGTCAGCAGCACCATGCGTTCGCCCACCACAAGATTGCGTCTGAACGCGGCCCAGTTGGTTTCTGTCAGCAATGGCTCGATCCACGCGCGGTATGCCTTCATGTTCATGTTCCTGTCGCGGTCCCTGTCGCGCTCCGACATGGCCGACACCGTCGCCGACATGCTGGAGGGCGGCAATGGGATCTCCATCGAGTCAAACTCGGCATTTTCGTCCTGTTGCGTCGATCCCGCCTCTGAATCGTCGCCACCACCGGCGGCGTCGACCGACGATTTGCGATACACTTTGCGAATCTTGACCACCTCGTGCGGGAACAGGATGCCAAAGGCCTTTTGGAATTGCACAAAAGCCAAATACAGTCGGTAATAGTCGACATTGTAGTAAATGCCGTTTTGATTCATCCCATTGTCCAAGTGTGGCTTCAGGTTGCTGTGGTACGTCAGGATCCGCAGCGACGGCTCCAAAAAGTCGGCGGCCTCCTCGGATGAAAGGTTGCTTGGCACAAGATCAGGTGGCAACTCGGCCGTCTCGATTGCAAGCGTCGTATCTTGCGGCAATCGCTGCGATTTTTGCTCCAGATCAGACACCGTGATGCTGCGCATGCGATGGATGATGTCGTCGCCTGAGGAAAAGAGAGACAATGTCAATTTTTTTTTTGGTTTTTTTTTTCCTTTTTTTTTTTTTTTTTCTTACGCCTTTGCTCGAATTCGCCGTGCCGATGGGGAATTTTTGGTTTTTTCGTTGCAGCGGGGAGTGTGGAGAGCACGTAGGGATTGTCTTGATCCGAACATTGGCGTCGACGCTTGCGCAGCAGCGATGCTTGCGTGAGGACGCCCTGTTCTGCAAATCGGCGCAAAAGGGGCGGTTCACGCTCAATGCGGCCATATTGATAGTAGAATCCGCGCTGTCGAGGTTCCATGACGACCGGGGTGGTGGCGGGGTCTGGCTCGACGCGTGTGGTTGGCATTGGCCCGTGTAGCATGGAATTGAGCTGGGACGACATGTGTGGGGAGGCGATCAAGGGCGAATTGGCAAAAGGGGTATCAAAAGGCGAGTGTGACTGGCTGGTGGTGGAATGGGTACTGTTTGTGCCATTGGGCGGTGTCGGTGCACTGAGTGGATGGTGATTGTTGTTGGTCAATGTCGACGAAGTGGAAGCAAACGAGCCCTGGCGCAATTTTTGGGTTGGAAACAGGTCTTCTTTGGGGAAGCTCGGGCGGAATTGGGTGTATGGCCGTACAATGGTGGCGTCCAGGAGGTCCTGGTTCGTGGCCGTGGGCGGGTGGGTCATGTAAGACAGCGACAATGGCTGTTGTTGTTGTTGCGAATTTTGTGCATGTTGTGGCTGTTGCAGTGGCGGATGCAGCGGCAATGGCTGTTTGGTGGGCGACAATGGCACACCGGGCGTGTTGGAGGTCGTGGAGGTATCCCATGCCGACGCCGGCCCAAGCGCCCATTGCCCCATTGGGTGTGTCTCTTGAGCGTCGCAGCAACTTGGGTGATACGACAGCTTCACAGCATGCACTGTGGGCGTTGCCGCCTCGTCATCTCGGAAGACGACCGTGTCGTGGTGGCCAGGACGATACTGCTTGATGTGGTCACCCAAAGAATACGAAATACAGAACAAAAGCTTCGCAAGACGCTCAGCATCCGGCCGCTTCCGTGTGATTTGCTTGATAATTCGGAACAGATCAAGAAGCTCCTCGTCGCTGAGAATATCCTCGGCCGCAGGCTGGAATACCCGCGTCTCAGCACTGGGCCGTAAAAGACAATGCCGCCCCAACGTATGATCAAAGCTGTCCATTTGCCAAATAAAAAGAAAACGAGAAAAAAAAAAAGAGGGGGTTAAAAGAAAAAGAAACCGTTTTCCCAGGAACACACTTTCCAACGGCTTTTTCTTTTTTTGAGTTGTGAGCGGTGATTGAACCCAATCTCCGCCTTTTTTTTCTGAAACCCCACCAAATGCAGCCTTGTCGGACACACTTGTTCTCATTGGTCGCGCCTCCTTTGTGCACCACGCTTGTCTTATTGGCGCTGCTGCAGGCATGCCCTAGCCAAATTTCAGAGTGATCCGTTCGGTGGCGCTGCGCAAAAAAGCAAGATAAAGAAGCATGTCGCACATTTTGGATATCTGCGAGGTACCTTCAGAGTACCTCGAGTCAAATCGAATCCTTAAATGAATCATCGTCCACCGAAAAGGGTCTGATCGTTACCATGGCCTTTTTTGTCGCGATCTTCCTGAACCATCCATAAAATAGGCTTTTTTTTCTGTTTTCCCCTTACAAGTCGAGCAAAACGCCGTATGGTGACCTCAAATTTGACATCCTGGTTGCTTGATTTGAAGCGCTCATTTTATGACACCTCGATCTTCGTCATTCGTTTGAAACGTTCAACTTTGAGAAAAATAAACTTTTCGCTGCTAATTTCTAGATTGCCAACGATGCAGACAGATCAAATCTCTGTTGAATGTGGACCAGCTCTCCCTCACGACCATTGTATACACGCTCCACATCTTAGAATCGCAAAATTCGGCCTACAGAGGCGAAATCAATTGTGATTTTTCATCTTGGTGATTTCTCATAGGAAGCGTTGCCCATCAGGGCATGTTTGAGCGGCGAAACGCGCTTCGACATAAGGGAAGCGAACAGCACCTAATGGTTTGCGATTTGCAGCGATCACAACGCTTTGCGAGCACGCCACGCGCAAATCCAATTTTCGTCGTCGCGAGGCTCCAAATCCAAAATGGAAAAATCGGGTCTCCAGAAATCCCCCAAAACTCGCACACAGGAATACTTGCATGAAGAAACCACGGGAATGACCAAAAAAGAATAAGGTTGCCTTGATCGTTGGCGAGCAGTTCGCAATTTTAGATTTTATTTCAACCACGAATAGCACGTGGAAACGCGTCGATATAGCCTCGCTAACGCGTCCACCGGCAAGAGACGTGCCAGGAGCAAGGATTCGATAAGGCGTGGACGCTTGTCATCCGACGACCGACGCGGTTTTTCACGCGTGCGAGTTGCCCTGCAAAGAGACTGGTCGCGTTAATTCTACCAAAAACAAATATTTTGCAATGACCATTGCTACCCACGAATGCAGCTGGCTGCTCTCTTTCTGGTAGTCTCCGTTTCGCGGCTCTGTGGTTGATTTTCGTCGACTTTTCCTTGAGGCGAAAAAAAGAGGCAAATTGCATTTTACGCGAAACCCAGTCAAAGGACCCGCCTTTTTTATTGCATTTCTGTCAGTTATGATAACGTGTTCACTATATGGGTGAATGGTGTGGCGATCTGAGGGCCTAAACTTCTCGATTTTCAGCTCCTCGACTGCACCCCTTGGCAAATCCGTGATTTTCAAACATGGCGATTGCGTGCCGTCCACTGGCCACAGCGCCTCAAGGGTAGGCTCATACGAACGAGAAAAATTGAAAGCACACTTCAAACAGCGCCGTTCCTTGAATGTAGTCATTTCATTGAAAAGCAGCCAAAAGGTTACAAAAACGACTCAATTCATAACTACCTCGGCCATCATTCATTCGACCTCCATCTTTTACGGCTATGATGCTAAGAATTGATGCGTCCAAGAGCGAGCAGGGAGCGCTTGCCATGTCCTCTAGTTTTGTGGTGATCCGACGAGCTTTTAGAGTGTTTTCCACAATTTACCGACGTGTACCCGCGGATTTGGGTGGCTGCTTGCTATGTAACATGGCCCAGATGCTCGCTCATGAGCTCATTCATCTCTGACGAGGTTTTCGTAAGTCTCTTAACCCATTGGTCTAGCTTTATCGGCATGAAACTCGAAAATACGAAAAAAAAAATTAAGCGTCTTTTGACGCGTTGCTCCCTCCATTCTTTTTGAACAGCCTCCTCTTGCGCATCCAATTTGCATGGAACATGTGAAAAGTGACACATTTATAAAAAAAAAAAATCATAAATACAACAAGAAAATTTTATTTGCTTTTTTTTTAAGAGTTCAATCCAATTCGTCCATGGCGCGTCGTCGTCGATCGCGGGCCTTTTTGGACAGGGTCTTCTTTTTCTTTTTCTTGCCATTGGCAAAGTCGGCTGCGTCCTTGTGGGAGCGGCCGAGGGGATCGAGGTCCTTGACCTTGTAGATGCGGACGATCCAATTTTCGGATGTGAAAGCCTCGTCGACGACGGAGAGGTCTGGGCCCTTGACGGGGAGGCGCTGGTTGCGGACGCGGTCGTGGGGCTGCTGGCCGCCAAAGAGCTCGTTGAAACGGTAGTAGCTCATTTTGTACATCATGGAATTGCGCATGGCCGGGGATGCCTGGTCGTCGACGCGATAATCGCCGGACGGGGTGAAATAATCCTGTTCCTTGATCTTGTCTGGCCACACACCGCTGGCAATGCGGATCATCCACAGGTACTTGTTGATGTCGTCGCCCGAGTAGCCGAGCAAGCCGCCAAAGATGACGAGCACATAGTCGACGTCGTGTGCGCGCATGATTTCGTACGCGTCCTCCTCACCAGACGACATGGCGCGGCCGACGGTGGCAATGTGCGTGTTGTTCCACGTGTTGTTGTCGACGAGCGTGGGTCTGTCGGCCATGCCGGCAATCTGGTAGCCATAATCCCACCACGACATGATTTTCGCGTCCTTTTTCGTGTTCTTGCGCAGCCAGTAGTACGCCTCGCGGAAATCATCAATGATGTGCTGCGACCCGTCGGGATTGCGCGACGCAAGCACGATCGACGGGCTCGAGTATGCGCTGGAGGTCACCCACGTGCAGTGCCACACAAACATGATCAAAAACAAGCTAAAGCTGAGGATAACCAAGATGCGCGCATCGGGCGCCAAAATGCCAAACACCTTTTGCTTTTGCTTTTTCTGCTGCGCTTCTTGCTTTTTGCTCTTTTTATCCGTGTCGGACGCACTGGCGCTTGCAGAGGCGGCGCCGGCGGCATTGGTGTCCTCCACGGCGGCATTGCGCGAAGGCAATTCGAGGTACGTGTCGAGCAACGTGGACAGGGCCATGCCGGCGCAAATGCACACCACGGGAGTAAGAGTCAGCATGAGACGGACCATGACACCCGCGAAATACGAGGCAAAAACGCTGTAGACAATGACAAAGACGTGCTCGTCGTTCAATTGCTGGAAGCACAAGTAGATGCCGGCGGGGAACAAGAAAATGAGCATGTTGAGATCAAAGAAGAACGAGGGCCAGGCTGTGGGTTGATGTTCCGAGACCGAAGCAATGATGGGGATGTGGATCTTTGCATAGCCCGTGTCCCACAGCGAATAAAAGCGGCCTGTCCAGGGAGCAATGTAGCCTGTCATGGTCAACCCCACCAGAGCGCCAAAGCCAAGGACAAAAGTAGCAATGACAATGGCTCGCAACACGACTTGGAATTGTTGCGTCTGCAAATGGCTACGCAACAGAGCCACGAAGCCCAAGATCTGGCACAGACCAAAGACACCAAGAGCGGCCATGTGTTCCGAGGTGCGCGTAGGCTGGAAACCGACAAAGGGCACTTGCATGGACATCAATGTGCCAAGGACGTAGAACGTGGAATACGACACGTACACGCGGCTGGAGAAACGGCCCATGAGCATGAGCACAAAAACGTGCAATGGGATCAGATTGATGATGAACACATAGCCACCCCAAGCCGCCACCATGTAAAAGTAGAAAAACGCGGCAATGGCGCCGTACAGAGCAGATCCAAGCTTGAGGGCCTTGAGCCACAGGTAAAAGGTGAACATGAGCAAAAAGATGGCAATGGCCTCATTGTCGTAGGACCCTGCCACCGAGCGCGAGATGTAGCCAGGGGCAATGCCAATGAACGCGGCGGCAAGCAACCCGGCCGAATGATCCTTCAATTCCTTGGTGAGCAGGTACGTCGCAAACGCCGTGGCGCCAGAAAACAGCGGTGCCGTCAAAACACACACATTGCGAATATCCACGGGGAAATTCAGCGCATGGAGCACATTGTGGATCGTGGCCGCCGTGACCATCAACCCAGGATACACCGTGCCGCCCACCACGCGTCCAAGCGGGTACCACGATTGATCGTCAAACCAATTCCAAAAATCGTAAATGCCGTCCTTGACAAGCATCTTTGTCGCGCGATAATTGAACCTAAACACGAGTAATTGAAACAGGAGAGATGAGCGACGCGTTTTTTTTTTTATTATGTGTCAAGAGATGAAAAACGACCACTTACCAAGGGTCAAACTCGTGAATAACAGACTCGTAGCGCACAATACTGAACAGACGAGACGCAAAGGCGACCACGGCAATTAAGCCAAGGATAGTCGCCTTGAGCAGCGTCTTTTGGCTGCTGACAGAAAGCGCATTCATAAGGAGAACAACAAAAGACAGAGAAAGGCCAAGAGAAAAAGAAAAAAGAAAAAAAGGTCCAGCTAAATTGAAGGGCAGCGCTTTCCCGATGTGCTCGGCCGTGATTGGCTGGAGCCCTTGATAGCGTTGTCCTTTTTAGGCACACGCGCTTGTTCCTTTCGCTTTTTTTTTACAGTAAAAGTCTAAAGGAAGCTAAAAAGAGCGAAAAAGAGCCCTCTTTTTTTTATTTTTCAAAAAGAAAAAAAAAGCGAAATACAACAACAAAGGAGGGAGATCATGCGCATGGAATGAGTGGGAAATCAGGGCCAATAAAGTAAAAAAAAAAAAAGGGGGGGAGGGACAGCGCGCGCCTGCCTAGGAAAAGATGAACAGGTTGTTGGTGGCGGCGACCGCAATGGTATTGTCGTGTGGATGCCAAGAAGCATGCAGAATCTTCTTGCCAAAGTCCATATTGTCGTTGGGCATATTGGTGCGTGTGCTGAGGCTGCCGCCATTCGGGGTTTGCGACGTGGCCATCGGCTCCCTGGACGCGCCAAAGCGCTTTGCTCGGAAGGCATGCTTGTCAGCCTGGAGCACGGTATCGGTTTTGCCCTGATCATCAAAAATGTGGAACGTATTGCTATACGACCCAGACAGCACAGACCTACGATCACAACATAAAAAAAAGCAAAATGTGTCAATTTTTTCACCTTTCACATGGTGCGACGCGTGCCCAAAGCGCGTCAAAACGCGTCCGTTCAAGCCAGACACGCGCATCCATTCGAGAAATACGCGCGTCCAAGGGCAGGAAACGCGTCCATGGGGCAAGATTTGTCGTTTTTTAAAAGACTTACTTTCCGTCCGGGCTAAAGTGTGCCTCAAACTTGTCAAAGATGCAATCGTTCTCGTACAGATCGCACAGGCGGTTGCGCAGGTGGTCGTGGATCAGGATGGTCTGCACAGGCCGCGACGTCATGTTGACATCCCACAGCTTGAGGCCCAAATAGTCGCGCGACAGCACGTAGCGGCCATCCGAGCTGAACTTGATGTCCGACACCGACGAGATGATCTCTGAGAAGAACGACCGGTTCATCGGGTTCTCCGATTCTTCAAACACCGTCGCGTACTGATCACACAACGCCGACGTGCGCATATCGTTCAGCTTGATCGACCCCTTGCTCGAGCTGTACATGAACAAGTTGCAGTGGAACGGGTGGAATTCGGCCGCCGTAATCACCTCGGTCAGCTCCTCCATGTTGCTCGGCTTGATGTCCACAATGTCTGCGCAAAAAGGAAAAAAAAAAAAGGAACATAGAATCAATCAACACGTTTGACGCGTCAATGGCCGTGCCGTTGGCTCTAGGGCATCCATGGCAAGGAAAATCAAGGACAGGCACGCCGAGCGGCGCGAGAAATGAATAAAAGGAGGCCTTTCTTACTGAATGATTGATTGGAAATGCCCAGATTCCACAGATTGATGCGCAGGTCGTCCGCTGACAGATACGTCTCGCTGTCTGAATTGATCGAGATGGAATTGATGTGATACGCGTGCGCTGGCAAAATCGTCAAAAAAAAAAAAAAGAAAAAAGAAAAAAAATGAGCAACTAAAGAATGGAACTTGGCCATGACGATGCCCTCATCGAGACAAAAATTTTACCATTGGCGTACACCTTTTTGGTCTGGGCCTTGACGACATTTTCTTGGTGCACGGGTCGTGGGATGGCCAATGGGTCGGTTTGCATGCTGCTCTCGGAAAAGAGGCGAATCGACTTGTTGTACACTTTCCACAGCTTGATGGTCTTGTCTGTAAAATGAGCATGGCCACGCGGATGAGCACGTCATCACGCTCTTTCCCCCTCCTCCCCCTCCTCGCTCGCTGAACTTGCCATTCGTCGTCAATAAAAAGTGGCCCGAGTTTTGTCGCTTGCACCACTTGATTTGATTGATTTTTTCCTCTATTTCTAAGCTCTTCAGATAGTCGAATTCGGCCTCGTGCGATTGGAACTCGGTGTAGAACTTGTATTCTTGGCCATGTTTCTAGGACCATGCCAGAAAAAAAAAGATTAAGTAAAATTAGCCCTGCCCTTTTCTCGGCGACCGTACCGTGGAATTGCGCTGGAACAGCACAACGCGACCGCCTCGGTCACCGGTCGCAAGGTAGTCGCCCGTGCCGTCGAATTCCACGGCCGTAATGATATCGGCTGCGTGAAGAAAAAGGGAAAATTTTAGCGTTCAAAACGTGTGTATGCGGTCTTGCATCGTGCGCGCATTCAAAAAGAGTCTCACCTTCCGTCATATCATCCGTGTCACCCTTGTCGCCAAAGCATTGTGAGATTTTCCAGGGGTGTTCTTCGCTCATACTGTAGTAAAAAGAAGAAAAAGAGACGAGAAAGGAGAGGGGATACGCGTAAAAGACAAAAACAACAAAAAAGTGAGAGTGGGGAAACGAAAAGAGGTGGGAGTGAAAAAAAAAAATCCGGGTCACACTCCAAAAAAAAAACGTCGCCATTTTACTACTCCGCCCGCAACAGCAGATCAATGATGTGCATGCGGGCCCTTTTTTTTTTTACTTTTTCTGTGATTTTGTTATGGCTTGTCGGCCCTCCCCCTTCTTTTACGCCTTGTTGGTGGCCACCACGCGGAGATGCACGTACATGAAGCACCACGTGTCGTCGTCACGCTGATGGCATTCAATGGCTTCGGAAATCACGTTTTTTTTTTTTTTTTTTGTCGGACGGGTTGCCAAAAAGCCTAGACCCCGCCTTCCATGGTGGTCCGCCAGCTCCGTCGGTCGTAGCACGAGCGCCCATGCTCTGCACGTTCATCCCGTTGACATCGAGCAAACGCTTGTCATTTCTATTTGGCGGGAAGACAAACGGGCAAAAGCACAATGCCGTCGGGTGTCCGTGCCCTGAAAAAGTGCTCGTTCGCTTTGAGCACGTGATGCATCCAATGCCGAGAAAGGGAGCGCGCGCTCCAGGCACTCGTTGCCAAGCAACCAGCGATTTTCGATTTTTCATAAAAAGAGCGGCTGGCGCGTCAGAAACGCGTCGACGCGTCCATACGCAAGTCATGCCGAGACGCATGAATTTGACCACGTCTAAAAGCGAATACCACGGCGCTTGACGCGGGTATTCACGCGTCGAAGAAGCACCGCCAAACGTATTTACTATAAATTTTGCTGGAAATCGCCTTTTTCGTTGATCATCAATGTCCCCTTACGCCGCGTGCCATGCTCTTTGTGGTGATGTGTGTTTCTCGGAGATCCAGGGATTTTTTTTGTTAAGACTTTGAAAATAGGACCTCAAATGCATGTCACGTCGAATCTAGCCAATTTGACGGTCTGGTTTTTATCTCGTTTTCGTCGGTTATCATTGACAGGGAGGAGGAGAGGGGGTAAATACATAGGAGATCAAGTCATTGTTCTACTGGACGATTTGACTATTTTTTCGTGGCTACGACGCGGAGACGCACATACATTAGGAACCATTTGCCATCCTCGCGCTGGTAGAATGGGCGCATTTCGTCGACGACCTCGGCAATGGCGGCTTGGCGTTCATTGGCGTCGAGCACGCTGAGGAACGGGTCGCCAAATGTCTTGACCCAGCCGGCCACGTCTGTCGACAGCTCCGTTGGCCGAGGCACGAGCGCAATGCTTTGCACGTCAAAGCCATTGTCCTCGAGCAGCTTCTTGTAGTGGCCATCTGACGGGAAGAACCACGGCGAAAGCGCCAATCCGTCATGACCGCGGCGGTTGAGGGCGCCCACCAACGCGCTTTGCACACCGGCGCAATTCATGAACCCGCCAAATTCAACGGCCATGCGCCCGCCATCCTTGAGCACGTGATGAATCCCGCGAATCACCGCCACAGGATCGCGCTTCATCCAATGGATGGCTGAAAAAGACAAAAACATAAAAACAGAGCATGAGACGCGTCGTTTTGGGCAATTGAACGTGCACTACGCTTACCTGCATTGGAAAACACAGCATCAAAGGGCTCGACATTGTTTTGGTGTGCCCATGCCAAAAGTTCTTGGCCGTCCACCACGTCATACGTCATGTTGTCGTGCGTCTTGATCGCATTGGCCTTGTCAATCATATTGCTGCTCGCATCCACGCCAACCACCTCCTTGCAGAGCGGCGCAAGCTCGTTTGTCAATTCACCGCTGCAAGAATCAAAAAAAAAAAAGAGGGATCGCGTTAATGCCACGTGGACCACCCCTTCCTCCCTTCATTTTTACCTGCCACAGCCAAGATCAAGGATACGTTCGTGCGCCTGAGGCGCAAGCATGCCAAGAATGGCGTTGCCATAGGCATAAACAAAGTTGGCATTCTTCTCATAGTCGCTTGCCGACCAGAAATCGCCTTGCTTTTTTTCAGGGGTAGCCATTTTCAATACAAACAAAGATAAAAGATTGAAGTGAGAAAAAGAAAGAAAAAAAGCGTGGCAAGCTGTCTATTTATGCCATCGCAACGTTTTAGTGACGCACACTGGCGAATTGGCTTTTCATTGGCCAATGGCTATCCCCATTGGGTAACATCCATTCGCTGTGCCTCACTTTTTTGGGTGAATGATTCATTGGGGGAGCGCGTCTGGCCATTGCTGTGTTTTTTTTTTTTGGCGCAACCTGATGCTTGAGAGCACCAAAAACGAGATAAAAGGGGGTGCCACCCTTTTCGTGGAAACTTTTTCCCGCGAATCATCACCATTGGCCGACCAGTGACATTTGTCGAAATGATTCAAAAAAAGTGGGCACTTCTTTTGATCGTTCACCCACGACGAATGCAAAAGTTTACCCGTTGCATCTATTCGACACGCACACTCACACGTCACCATCAATACAATATCTTGAACAGATGGACGTCCCACGATTTATACACGCAAAAGAGTCGCACAGGAGGCGCGGGTTTCTTCATTGCCAATGATCCTGTCCCCTGAAATCGCGGAGTTTGATGCCTTTTTCACTTTTTCCGACTTGACACATGATCATGTGCCTTTGTTTCTTTGCGAGGTTGATTGCCCTTGGATCAAATGTACACATGTCGAGAAAATGAACCTTTTCATTGCCATAAATAGAGGGAGTGGCAAAATCTGCGATTTTTTTGAGAAATGCGGCTCGTTCTCGGGCTCTTTGGCGTGTGCCTTGAAAGCAATCCGTACTGGATTCTTGCGCCAAGCGAACACGCACCTTTCGAGAGTTTCCGCAGCCTTTTTGGAGGTGTCACTGGGATCACCATGGACTCCAAAGACGAAAATTGTGCCAATGAATGAGTTTTGCTCGCCGGATGACTAGATTTTTTGGTATGCAACCGTGGCCATTGCTGGAGGCGCAGCTCCTACGTACCCATTGAGGATGTGAATCCGTGACGCGTGTCCAAAAGTCGACAAAATGGTCATTTTCGTCATTTTCTTGACATCGATCGCGTCGATCTTCATTCCAGTAGCACAGCGCGCGAGGACGGTGGAAGAGAGCCAAAAAGTTGGCGTGTAGCCCGAGGTGATTCTGCAGCAACTTTTACGAAAAATGGGCATTTTTCATGGTTTCTGGAAAATCGCGAATGCTATGCACGTTTTCTTTGTACGCACCCCGGTTGCCATTTGCTCGTCTGGCTGCTATTGCTCCCACTCATGTTTGTGATGAAGAATGTGCGGGCTTGCCTGCGGCAGCGTCGTGGTGCATGAATTGGGCAAGCGGGCGGTTGCTATTTTTGGCATGACTCCGACACCTGGGTGAGAGAGGACGGACAAGAAGGTCCGCTGTGTGTGGCCCTGCCACTTTTTCTCCTTCTTTCCTTTTTTTACATCAGAAAACATGGTAAGGCTACCCCCCACTACGACCAAAAGACGCAAACGACGACGAATACGACGAGATGAACCTTTGCACCGGCCCCACCGACACGGACAACGACACCTTGGATGGAGTTTGTCGTTGTTGCTGACGGATGGATGGATGCATTGGATGGATGGATGCATATTGGATGGATTGGAGAGATGAGGGATCATGCTGACCTCTTTTTTTTTATTTTTGCTTTCAGCCTAAGCAAGTGCTCGACATTAAGCAATTCCTCGAAATCACTCGCAGAAAGGATGCCAGCTGTAAGGCATTGACGAACACGGACAGACGATAAAAAAAGCGACAATTTCACGAGATTGACGGTTTTTTTTCCACTTTTAGCCGCTCGCGTGAAGAAGAACGGTGACAAGTACAAGTTCAAGGTGCGATGCTCGCGCTACTTGTACACTCTTGTTGTCAACGACAAGCAAAAGGCCACCAAGCTTCGCCAATCCCTCCCCCCTGGTAAGTTTTTTTCTCATTTTCGGCGCATTGAGCTGCACTACGACCTTTTTTTTTTCCTTGGACGTTGCTGACGCGCGCCTCTTCTTTTTTTTTTTTTTTTCTGCAGCTCTCCTTGTCAAGGATATCTAAAAAGCCTCGCCCATCCCCCTTTGTTTCCACAACGCTTTACGATGATTCGACCTTGCGTGTTATTCCTTTTTTATACGATTAAAGAAGCGATGATTCATTAGAAAAAAAATGGAAGGGGGGAATGACATGAAAAATGAGGAAAAAAAGAGGGAGCAAAAAAGAAGATCTATTATGAAGCGAGAGAGCATTTTTTTAGGGTTCATCCTGGATTTCATGGATGACAGTGCTTCCTGCGCGCACGCCGGTTGGGAATTTGATGATGAGGTCCTGCATGGATTCCTCCTGGTCGACGGAGACGCGCAGGGTTGTCTGTGTGAGGGTTTGTGTGGGGTCGGCGACGGCGAGGATCCACGAGCCATTGCCGATTTGTTGTTGGAGGACCAAGACCACGGGGTCCAATGCCTCGATAAAGACGTCTGTGCCATCGTCGCCGTCGTCGCCATGCTCCCAGGGGACGCTGATGGACGCGGGTTCCCAGAAAGCCAAGGCGAGCGCCTTTTCTTGCTTGTTGAGTGCCCCGCGCACGCCCTGCATGCGTATGAAATCGAGCTTGTGAGGCGAAGTAGATGTTGGCTGCATGACGTTGGGGTACACGGTGTAAGTGAGCGCGTCGGCATGCTCGACAGCGGCCTGCCACATGTCGACGGGCGCATGATCATCGGAAATGCCAATGGCGGGCCAATGGCTCGCACGCACGCCCACTTCAAGATCAACATTGGTGGGCTCTTCAAAGCGATAGAGCGTGCGATCGTGCCAGACGGTGGACGCGTTGGCATACCGGCGCGATTCCGACTGTTTTTGGCCGTCGATCCACGTGTCGTCAGAACCTGGGATGCGTTTTGCGCGATTGGCGCGGCGGCGTTGGTCGAGCGTGGTGACCAAGGGCATGGGCACGTTCATGGTGGTGCCATTGGCGCTGTTGGTAGCATTAGTGGCATTGTTGACCACGGGTATTTCAATAAAAGACGTTATATCGATATCGACCGCGTACATGGATGGGAAAAAAAAGTATGTCTTTTTGTACGAAATGGACGGATCGCGCGGATCCGTGTAATGCATGACGGCGGTGCCCAATTGCTGGTCCTGGAGCACGGCGGCGCCCACAAACGCCTGTTTGCCTTGAAATCTTGCATTTCCGTCGTGACATCCAGTGTGTTGCGCAGCCTTGGCCGCGGCCATGTTGGGTTCGCGTGTCGAAGCGGGGATAGACACGCCGGGGAGTCTGTGCCAGTGCCACGCGCCAAACACGTCGACATAATCGTCGCCTGCGCGATAAACAAAGATGGCGCCGTCATTCAAGTGCGATCCGAGCAGATTCTGGCCATTGAGGCATTCGGCGGTGGTTGTGCGTGATGACAGCATCTTGAGCGTGACGACAAAGCCCAAGCCGCGGTGCACTAAATAGTCTGCTTGCCAGAAATGCCTTGTACCGGTCAATGTGCCCTGATTGGCCGATGTGTATGGCCTCTTTAGTCGCGAAGCCATGGTTTCCACGGATTTGTAGTAGTGTGACGTGGCATTGGCATCCTTGTGCCACGCTTCGTACATGCCTGCTAGTTCTGTGATGTTCATGACGACGCCTGCCGAGTTTTGTGCGTCGTGCGACGCCGTGGAGATCATGCGACTGAGGGTGCTGTATTGCCAGAGCCAATTGGCCGTGAGCATGTTGTCCGGCTTCTTTTTTGTCGGCGGATGCGCGACCATTTGCCACTCTGAGCCTGTCACGAGCGTGGTCAAAGCATTCCACGCGTCGTCGGATGGTTTCCACGCATGCTTGGCCACGTGCATCATGTCCAGCAGCACGACCCAGTCGCCCATGTACGTGTCGCCGTAATTGCCCGTGTATAGCTGCCGGTCGTGGTACATATACGACCCATCTACCTGCAACCCATCTTCGCCAGGCAAAGCAAGCACCAAATCACGCGAAGCACGCTCAAACGCGTCGGCCGCCCACTCGGGCGCGTCAATCAGCAATGCCCAGCTGACACCGTTGTACACCACATCCAGCAAATTCGTCCCGCCGTGTTGTTCCACCATCGTATACGATCGCCGCGTGAATTTTATGCATTGTTCTTGTTCCCATGTCGTCAGCGACCCGCGCACAAGCAGGCAGATATTCCCCACGAACCGCGGCACCGCAATCACCTTGAGTTTTCAAAGAAAAAGAAAAAAAATAAGAATTCACCATTTTTGTCTCTGTTTTGGGTTCTTTTATCTTTTTTTGGCAAGTTCCGCGACGGTTTTTCTTTACCTGATTATACCAATTTGGCATCCAGAGCCCTGGTGTACCACAGGGGCAATTCTTGTAGGCGACACCGCCGCTCATGAGACAATCGGGCTCGGCAAAGTCGTGCTGGAACCAATAATCCAATGCGGCATGGATCTGGTCGAGCAGATGATGCTGGTTCTCTTGATCGTCGTACCACCGCGCGGCCATGATCTCGACGCGCTCAAGGTGGTCCCTAGCCGGCCAATTAGCCGCGCTATTTGGAAAAAAAAAAAAGAGAATTAAGCCATCTTGCTGCGTCCAAATGAACCCATTTAATGCACATTTTTCTTTTTTTTTTTTTTTTTACCGCGCGGCACACCCCGCCGAGTAATCAATGTCCTCCCAAAGACTCGTCTTGTTCATGAGGATTTGCCTACAAATGGGAAATGGATCAATTAAGGGGCGTGGGCAACAGGGAGAGCGAAAACAACCCGAAAAAAAAAAAATCAGGGGTCTTGTGTTTTTTTTCTTCTTTTTTTACCATGTGCTGACGCGGTCAAATTTGGGTCGATGAGCATTGACAACAATTAGATTCTTTTGGTGCTGGATGAGTGCGAGATCATCGATGGTGAGATTGGTTTGATTGGAGAGTAGGGTGGGCAAGGCGAATGGTTGCGAGGATGATGTAGCAGCAGGCGCATGGCGATGTTGTGTGCCTATGGCCGGCGACGGCAGCGGCACCATGGCGTGTGGGATGGGCTCTAGGGCGCCATTGGGTGCGCCCAGGATGGTCTGCGCGGCGCTATTGGGGTCCATGGCCGCGTTGGACGGCAAAAGAATGGGCTCGTGCGTAAAAGTAAAGATGGACAACCTCGTGGACCAATCGTACCATAGAAAAAAGAGCGACCCTGTCGCCAGACATAGCCGATAGTGCTGCCGTGTATAAAAGTAATACTCGCACCCGAGCAGCAGCAGTAAAAGGATGAAAAACATGACCAGGGAGCCAAAAAAAAAAAAAAACAATTCAGCAAAAAAAAGAAGGGCTCAACAAATGCTCGTCATTGGATTCATGCTTTTTTTAAAAATAAAAAAAGGGAGACCCCTTCTTCCAAAACCTTGCGTTTTATTTCCTTTTTGCCAGGACCCACTCCTTTTTTTAGGTCTTTTTGGCTGATCCATGGATCCATGGAGAGCACATGACCAAGGATCCACCAAAAGGCATGCGCACTCAAGGGTTAAAAAAAAAAAAGGAGACACGCGTTATCGACGTCATTTCGACGAAATTTAGGCTTTTCTGCTTTTATGCTTTTTGACATGTCACCAATGCAAGCCTAATCCACAATCGATCAAGACAAGCGCGCTGTCATTGAGAAAATGAAAGTGGAAGGCGCGCGCTTTTGGCGCGTTTTGATGTGTTTTGGCATCATTTGACCCCATTTGCGGGAATTAGCTTGCATTGGGGGTCCATTGAGATTTTTTTGGAGGCTTTCAAAAAAGTCGTCAATTCGTTTCTTTTTTTTTTTTTTTTTTTTTTTTTTTTACTTTTTATTATTTTTGAGATGCAAATGATACAATAGGACAGGGGGAGGCGAAAATCAGGGATTTTTAGTCTGATTTGATGAGGTTGCGGATGCTTTGGATGGTGTCGTGCAGGGGCAATCGCTGCTGGCATGACTGAGAAAAGAGGAAGAGGAGCCTGTCGTTGTCATTATGCCAATGGGCATTACACAGCCGGTATTCGAGCGGGATTGGCATGTGATGGTTCTTTTGCAAGATGCGACCGCGCTGCACAAAGGTATCAAAATAAGGCTGGGAGCAGGCGGAGCACGGCTTGGCCTGGGTCAGGTACTGGAGCAGGTGGGTGGGCAATTGCGCGAGTTGATGGCGTCTTTTGCGCGTCTTTTGTGAAATTGCTGCGTCTGATGTGACGTCTGAAGCCCTTGGTGCGTGAGAAGGAGGAGAAGGAGAATGCTCGGCGGCAAAGTCGCGCATGACGCGTCGTGCGCAGATTTCTAGCAGGGACGGTGCGCCATGGCGGCGTGGATACCCAGCTTGTTGGGTGGCGGCATTTCGTGCTTGTGTTCCCAATTGCGGACAATGATCCAATTTCATGCGTCCGAGCACCTTTAGACACGTGATTTCCGCAGGCAGCACTTTGAGCGCATTGTGCGACAGATCCAAGAGAAACAGCTCTTGCAGCCTAATGATCATGGGCGAAATGTCCACAAGCCGGTTGTGTGCCACGTTCAACACCGTCAGGCTGTCCGGCAGCACTGCGCAATCCAGTTGCGCGAACCGATTGTGCGAAAGGTCCAATTCCCGGAGACGTTGTAGATTGGACAGCGACAATGGCAGTGAACAAAGCTGATTTTGCGAGACATCCAGCACCTCCAGTTGCTCCAATTGCCCGATGGCTTCCGGCAGGGCCTGGAGTTGGTTGTGGTACCTTTAAAAAAAACGAATCAGTTAGGGTGGACAATGGGTGGAATCTAGTTGCTTTTTCCCCATGTTCCCACTTTTTTCCCCCCTCCGGGTCGCCTCCACCGGTCGCCCGCCATGTTGTTTGCCCCACTTCCATCTCTCGCAGTTGTTTGGCAACCTGTTTTCTATGCTCCCAAATAAAAGGAGACCGAGCAAAAAGAACAAAAAAAAAGCGCAAATTTGCCTCCTCCTCCCCAAAAAAGGCTCTTTTTCGCCTTTTCCCCCCCCCCTTTGCCTCCCCCTCCCTCCCTCTGTCTCCTCCCTGCCTTTTGTTTTCTCCATGCATGGGATGCGCTCCTTACAGCTCCAATTTTCGAAGTGATGTCAAGATGGCGAGATCCGGGCACAGATTGACGATGCCATGATACCCCAGTTGCAAATCAAGGACAATGGCTGGGTTTTTGCTGCCAATGGCATCGTACAGAGAATAGGGTGTTGGTTTGGCGGGCCGCAGCGTGGCCGTGGACGAGCTGGCCGACACGAGCGGCGGCAATGATGTCGTGGAAGACGCCGCCAATGTCAAAAGAGGGGTTGGCAGACAAGGAGGTGGCAATTTTTTCTTGTCGTGGGCGTAATAAAGCTGGTTCACATAGTCAATGTCCTGCGCGAGCACATCGCCATCCAAAGCGGCGGCCAAGGTGCCGTACCCCGAGTCGGTGCGGTCCATGTCCATCCTCATCACCGACGATGGATGATGACTCAGCGGCTGCTGTAGGAAAAAGGTCGTGCTCGCCAGCGAGCTGCTGGACAGCGATGGCGACGATGTCAGCGACCGACATGGCGTCAATGGCAATTCAAGTCCATATTCATGAGGAAATTGAAGTAACCGGGCACCCTCTTGCTTTTTTCGGCGCTCAGGGTCACACAAATCCTGCTCTTTGGCCCTGTCGTCGTCCTGAAACCCAATCCAGGCCAAGGTCGTCGTCTGCCTTGACTGTTGCACTTTGGACTGCGTGTGGCCCATTCAGTGTAAAAAAATGATGTTGGTGAGGAAGAATTGGAGTGAAAAGAAACAAGAAATAACCAAGCCCAAGAAAAATAAAAAAGAAAGAAAGAAAAAGGGGGGAAACTGCAACGAGGAGAAATAAAGAAGAGAGAAGCAAAAAAAAAAACATCATCCAACATTTTACTTTTTCTCATTGGGCGGAAAAAAAGGGGGCGGCGGCGGCTGAGTGGAGGAAAAGGGGAGGGGGGAGGAGGACACCTAAATTTGGGGGGAGGGAAGAGAGGGGAAAGCTGCGGGTGGGAGGCAAATTGGAAAAAAAAAAAAAAAAACAAGATCGACCTGCAGCCTGATTGTCTTTTTATTGTTTATTCAGCGTCGACATTTACAGTCAATGACACGGTGGATTGATCTGCCAGAGTAATCTCGACATTGTGTTTGCCCAATTGCTTGATTTTGCTGTCCAAGTTGACCGTGGCCTTTTCCAATTCGACGCCCTGCTCCTTCAATGCTTGCACAATGTCATCCACAGACACAGACCCAAAGATGCCTTCACTGCCAGGCACAACGGCGCGCTTGAAGTGCAGCGCCTGGACCTGCTCGACCATGTGCTTGACTTGATTGGCCACCGCTTGCTGTTGAAGCAATTGCTCATGTGTGTCGACGACCGGCGTAGCAGACTCAGCCTCGTTCTGCGAATAATTGATGTTTTGCATTAATGAATTGGATGATTTGCAGAGCCATCTCTCATGCATGACATTTGTGTCCGCTTACCGAATCGGTGGAATCTAATGACACCGCGCCCTTGACAACGTAGCACGCTTTGCCACTCGGGTACAGCACGTTGCGCATCAAGCCAGCTAAAAGTCATAAAAGGCATTCAGAATCCCACGCCACCTCACTATTCACCTTATTTGAAATAGCAAGACTTACGTCGTACAGACACCACTTGATCTAAAAAAGCACAATGCACAAAGTTTGGCGTCAAAACACTTGACATGGGCAAACAAACAGGCAAAAAAAAAAGCCCTCTCTTGTTCGCCCGTCCCCCAAAAGTTGCTGCGCACTCGTGAGTTCTTACCTTTGATGCCGAGCCCTTCAATATATTCGTTCAGTCGCACCTGAATAGTCGACTTTCGAGAGGCGTGACGCTTTATGCAAGAAAAAACAAAAAAAAAGAGGGGAAAGTTAAGCTTTCCGCAGCCTGTTCCCCGCAGGGTTGGGGGGTTGGGTACACGCCCTTTATTTTTTTTTTTACCTTGGCAACAGTGTGAACTTGGCTGAAAAGAGGGCGCGCGCGGGTAAACATGGCGTGAAAAAGGCGATGGACGTCGAGCGTGTAAAGAAAAAGAAAAAGAAAACGATGAAAAATGGCCCACTGGCGGGCCCATAAGCCACGACCGCCAGGGCAAAAAAGGCAGCGGAGCTCCAATTGCTCGCTTCTTCACACATTTGCATCCAAGCGCGCGTGGTTGTGTTGTTTCGCTTCTTTTTCTCGCTGTTTTTTTTTTTATCGTTTTGACGCCCGGGTGACGAGTACAGGTAAAGTGTTGCGCCCCTCCCCCTCCTCCCTCGCTCCCCTTTTTTCCTCTCAGACACATGAACACGGCTATGATGACGCGGTAAAAGGTTCGAAAAGAGAACGAGACCCATCGACAACAGGCAAACAAGAACGAAGTTTACGCGTTTCTGCCAGGCACAAAGACGGCGCTTTTTTTGTTTGTAATCTTGGCAGCACTTCGCCAGTCCTCACGAAGCCGCGCTTGCCGTAAGGCCAAACATAGAGCAAAACGAGCCATTCAATAGGTCGTCTGGCGGCCAAAAGCACCCATTGGCCCCCAATTTTGGGACGACAAAGGCATGGCTCGACATTAATTCTTCCTGTTGCGCTTGCGTCACTGACGTCTGGCGAGCAAAAGGCACGCCTCGTCAGACGGGATTATGCCAAGCGACAATTTGGGCTTCCGAGGGATACCAATTTGGGATCATGAGGGCACGGCGCCGTGTGCCTTTTGTCGCGGAAACGCGTCTTTTTTGTTTTCTCGTTGCCATTGCGCTCGATTGGGTCTCCCTCTTGTCATGTGAACATTGCAATTTGCCTGAGCCATCCTCTCTATCTTTTTTTCTCGCATTTCTATCGAGTGGGTCGATGGCGATCCAGCGACTCACGTGTATGTTTTTTGGAAAAAGATGGAGCATTATCGCAAAGCCGAGCAACCAGCTGATCCAGCGGCTGCGCCGCCAGCCGCCGACAATGAAGTGCGCATCACCATGGCCAAGTCGGTCACACAACTCGTCGACCAAGGATTGAAAAAATTGGAGGTAAACGCGCAAAACCAAAAAAAAAAAAAAAAAAAAAAAAAAATAAGAGGGCAATCAATAACATTCAAATTTTTATCCTAGACGCACGGCTCCGTCGTCATTGTGAGCAAAGGCAAGGCGATCAACCGCGGCATCACGGTCGTGGAGATCATCAAACGGCGCAAAGACGGCAAGCTGCACCAATACAACCAAATGGGTATTGTCACGACATCCGAGCAATGGACCCCTGCCAAGGACGACGAATTGGACACGTAAGGAAGAAGGACGAGAAAATGGCAAGGGCTCATGGTTGCTTTTTTAGAATTGTCGTGGATACAAAGCTACCCATCACCGTGATTCATCTGTCGGTAGAGCAAAACAAGGCCCTTGAATTGACCTCGGGGTATCAAGCGCCTTCTGTCTAGATTTGCTTTTTGGAAAAAAAGGGGCCCAGCCCCTTGGGAGGGGTCTTTTGCAGGCCAGACTGCGAACCCGGCCTGCTTTTTTATTCTGTGTAGATACCAAAAAACATAAAAACTGTACATAGCCTTTTTTTTTTTGAACTTTACATGAATGGCAAATGGATTTGGTATCAAAGTGAGCTGCATGCATCGAAAAAGGGGAGACACGACACGTAATGGCACCAGAGGCAATTCTCGGCCCACGAATGGTTGGAATAAAAGTTGCTAAGTGTGATGTAGAACAAGACGATGAGGGCGGCCAGTGCGACAAGACGAAAGACCATCATCAGGCTCCACATAAGCCTTGCGTCGCGCAATCGCGCCTGGCTCGCGCTGACGGACCAATCGGCCAACAACCCGCCGAGAAGCCCGCCCATATGACAAAAATTGGAAGCACTGATTCAAGGAAAGGGAAAAATGAGTGCTTTTTTGTTAAAATCGGGTTGCTATCATATCGTGCGTGTAATGTGTTACCCTGGAAGATACCCAGCAATGGCGCCCAGGACTAAAAAAAATTGCAATTCATGCAAATTAAAGGCAATCAATTGCAGAAAATTAGCGCTTTGCATCCCCGCCGCCGCTCCCTTTTTTTGTATTCTTACCGACAATCAAGAGAAACTTGCAGATGGATGGTGCCGGATAAGGAGACCTTTCCCAAGAACGGAAACAGTCCATCAAATACGACGCCGCCACGCCGTAAATGGCGCCCAGACACCCCATCAAGGCTAATTGCAAAAAAAAAAAAAAAAAAAAAAAAGGCGTGATGAGCCGGTAAATAGAATGGGGGGAGGGACGCAGCAGGATGATGCGGGGGGTGGAGGGAGGGCAGAGGGGAGAGGGGAACCAGCATCCCCCGTCCCTCCCCTTTCTTTTTTTTTTTTTTTTGTTGGATCTTACCCACATCGCGTACAAAGACGCTTGCAAAGCAATAGCCAAAGGTTCCAGACACGAGAAACACGTAGATATATCGGATCGTTCCGATTTGTTTCTCGGTCGTTGCACCAAATGATAACAAAAAGGTGATGTTGATGATGAACTGCACGATGCCTGCTGAATTGACGAGCGCCGTGATGATGCGATACGCCTGATCCGGTGCGGCGGCGTCGCGAAAGGGGGTAAGACCACATACATTCTGCAATGGACAAGCACCACCCTGTGTGGCGGGCAGCGCGTAGACCCAGGAAGGAGATGACAGGTGTGTGGGGTTACCTGTGATACAAGAAGAGATGAGAACCAAGAGAACATCGCCGTGGGACAAACAAGGAGAGCGACAACACAGCAGGGGGAACCCACTTTTGTCCTCCTTGTTGGCAGCTTGGCGCGATTTTTTTTTTTTTTTTTTTTTTTGCGGCGCGCGGTGCAGCGCCCACTTTTTTTTATAAAAAACTCACTGGCATTGGGACAAGGGTACATTTGTGTTGGCGGCAGGTTTTCAGAAATGCGCATGCAGGGAGGGAAAAAAGCACCTGTGCGGATCAAAGTCTGCGCATTGGGGCCCAGCATCATATTGAAGGGCGACAGGTTGAGCACGGCGCCAAACTCGCTTTTGAATTGGACAAACTCGTAAATGAGCATGATTGCCATCATCATGGCCACCATGTACGAGAAGAGTGGGAAGCTGCACAGCCGTGCGCGCCGCCGGTCGTCATATGGCTGTGGCCATGGTGCCTGCGAGTAGGGTGTCGGTGTCCTGTACGCATGGTGCAAGGAGGATGGCTGTGGCGTGTTGCTGGTGGGCAGTCTGTGCGCGCCATTGTCAAAATTGTCGTGCGGCGGCCTAGGCGAGGCATTGGCCAAGCTAGTTGCCTCGTCTTTTTTCAGATTTTGCTGCTGTTCCGTGTCCATGGCGAAGCGTGCGTGCCTTGTGGGTAACAGAAATAACATGGTGGACCGCGCTTTGTGTCGGTAATGCTGAATCAGGGTCTCGCGCTTCTTTTCCGACACATTGGCCGAGTCCAGGCTGTTGACCGCTTGTTTAGATGCGTGCGCAGCATCCGAATAGTAATAATCAAGGTCATCGTAGCGTGCCATGTCGTGCCTTGAGCGTGGCACCGTTGGGTCTACAATCAGTGCATGCGTTGACGACGTTGGCGACGCTGGACGCTGATGCATGGGCAAAAAGAAGCTGCTTCTAGCTGGTAGACGCGTCAAGCGAAACTTTTGCCTCCACGAATACGTCATGCTGTGGATGCCTCGTCAAAAAAAAAACCAATGGATTAAAAAGAGAGAGAGGAAGAACCACGAATTGCCAAGCAAAACGCACGTCTTTCTATCTTTTTTTTTTTTTCCTTCATTTGACGGGTTCGTGGAGAGCAGATCTGGAAGCCCCGTTTGTACAACCTTGTCAATTAATCACCTATAATGGCGAATGCGCGAACTCGCGAATCTCAGCGCGCTTAGCTCCGCCCCGCCCCATCAATGCAGAAAAATGAGAAATATGTCACAGCGCCCAAAATTGCCCATGCGGCGAAAAGCCAACAAGATCGGCGTTTTGACAACCATGCCCCTGGGCATGCGCACACAATCATGTGTCAACACGACATCTAGACGCACACACACACTCTGTGCCTTTTTGCTTTTTTTGCTTTTTTTTACCTCCCCAGCGCACTTTTCTGCCATTGCCACCACATGGATAATTGACTGTTTGTTCATGGGAAGATGAGAAAAGCGTGCTCTGCTCACTACAGTAAATAATTATACCTGGCAACAATAAAATCGAAGAGCACGTGGCAAATCGAACCTTTTTGGCTCGTTGTTCCTTTCATTTTTCTGCTTTACGGTGCCTCAAAATTGACGAAAATGATGATGCAGATATGCACCACGCAACGACCATCAAATTTCAAGCGTACGATAAGAACCTGCCAAGCAGCGTCAAAGTGACAAGAGTTAAAAAAAAAAATAGCGACCTGTTGCCATTTTTTTCCCTTTGTAGCTGCTGTACAATGACGATTGGCAACAGTTTTGGTCGCTTGGTGCACGTGGATTGGGACCAGATTTTTGCTGGATTGCAGAGTGCACGCAATTGTTCAAAGGCGGTCAAAGACTCAAAGTGCGCTTCGTAAAAAAAAAAAAAAAAAAAAAGCGCATGCTGACAATGGCATTTTTGAAGTGAAGCCATTAATCTACCCATCAATACAGTGCTTAACTAAATGTATGCCCGTGCGCCGCAGCATCGTTTTTTGCGCAAGGCCTACCCCGGTGGTGAAATGTTCTTGTGCTGTTCTGATTTCCAATGGAAATCGCTCGTTCTCGACAGACCGTTACCCGATCAACTTGAAATTTTACCCACCGCAAGACGACATTGAGGAGCAATTGAACTTTGCTGCGTTGTCTTACTGTACTTGCCCTCTTGCATGCAAAATGAGCTACTACTGTATATTTCCCTTTTGTATCACATGTTGCTCTAGCTATCAAAGACGCTGGCCTTGCGAAGTTGTGATCTTATGTCGCTACTGTATAATATTATGATATACTGTATATACAGTATATAATAAATGATACTGTATCCCTTGTGGTGGGTGCGCTGATGCAAGCGTGAAATAATTCGTCTTTGTTTAAAAAATCAATCAACAAGCAAGCACTCGAGAAAATGGGCAAAAGTGAAGTTTTCAATCCATTTGGATTTTTGCACCCAAATGCATCTTTTGATCAATCGCTAGGCGTTCTTATCATATCGAGCCTGGAATCGAGAATCGATAAGGAATTGAATCGAGATTTTCCGATTCGATTCTGGTCAAGAATCGCTGAATCGGTGGATTCGAATCGATAAGAAAGCCTACAGTAATCAATCCCTGTTTCAATCTCAGTGAAGAGAAACTGACGCGTGCTCTCATTACAATGTCTGCAGCATTGCACAACACTGCACAAAAACGAGCAAATTTACATTTTAAAAACCAAAGAGCGTATTTTTCAGACTTTGCCGGCCTGCTGTGCCTCCAGAAAATTTTTACAGCCTACTTGCCCGCTGATGAAACCTGCGTCGCGGCATAAACTATAGCCCAGTGCTAAAGACAGACCCGCCCATTTTTTTTCTGGACTCGAAAACGCCAAAAATCTCCTATTTGTTCTATTTTGCATTCATCTGTCGTTCTGTCCATCTGCATGATGGACCCCGCTCAAAAATTGTCGTATCGAAATCAGCGCAAAATTTGCAACAAAAAAACTTAAACACCCAAAGCGCTACTACCACTTTTGAAAAATTCAGGGGTCACACATTTCAATCTCAGGAATGCCAAATTTGGGAAATTTCGAACTCCGAGTGATCAATGCATCCCAAACAGGTAACTCCGATAATTTGCTACTGGCAGACAAAATGGCAGGTCGCCTCAACTTTTATTAATAAAAATGCCCGTAGAGTGGACGCATGAACGGCGATCGACTGAGAAAAGTGCCCACTTTGGGCAAGGTTTTTTTTGCAAAAATTTAAGATTTGACACTTCCAAATTAAGGGTGTGGATTGCATGGAATTTTTATTTTTTTTAATTTTTTACGTATTTTTTATTTTGCACATTTTGTGCGCTGACCGCTGAGTAGGCTGCAGCCTGGTGACGAAATGACCGATCCAAAAAGTTAAAACCCAAGCTAGCGCACTGCAAGTCATTCCATTGTATGTTTTTCCCCCTGTTTGTTAGTAAAACTGGAATGAAAATCACAGGTTTATTAGACCGTTGTTGAGCAAATTGCGATCAAAAATTTAGATGAAAAAATGAATTTTCTCCGCGAGTTTTATTAGCCATCCATCGGTGAAACTGGTCTCATTCGATGGAGATACAGCAGCTGCTTAAGACACGTTAAAAGTGCCATGGGTCGTCCTTTTCGCTGTCGAGAAAATGGTATATATTTAAAAGTAAATCAAACGTTTGATCCGATTTTGCAAGCGTACAAAAGTCATGCATCGAGCAAACGAACATTCCAGAAAGCACTGGAGCCCGTCTAATTTGAACAATGCAAGTTTCATTGCGATCGAAGAAAAATTTGATCAAGACAGTGCCAAATTGTGAAAATGTCGATACGTACAGTACGCCTGGATCCCCCGCCGGACTCGGTCATTCAGCTCTGGTGTGGACAACATGTCAGCCAAATCGTACCTGGACAATTTTGGCGGCACTCGATCGACGTTGCTCAACAGGATAGCCATGGCAATATGGCGCCATTGCTTCCAGCGACGCATCACATCGACCACTCTGTTCGTCCCGTCGGCTTTCAACCCAGCCGACGGGTCATCGCGGGCGCTTCAGACGGAAACAGAGTGGACTCTTCCACAGACAACCTTTTCTTTGATAGAGGATCGTCTGGGACCCCACCACGTGGACCTTTTTGCGACGCAGGGGAACGCGCTTCTTCCCCGATTTGTCTCTCGCCTTCATCACCCCCGCGCTCTTTGGTCGAATGCGTTCTCACGCCCATGGTCGACTCTCCAAGCACTGAGGCCAATTCTCGTGCCTCCGTGGAATCTGCTGACAGCTTCGCTACAGTAGCGCATTGGACGCGGGACCGCCAAGCGGCGACACTCGTGACGCCCAATTGGCCGTCAGCCCCGTGGTATCCTCGTCTGTTGGCATTGACATCGTCCCCACCTCTGGTCCTCCCCGCAAGCGACGACGCGACCCACCCTCTGCACGCGCACACCAATCTGCTAGCGTGGGACCTGCCAGGAAACGCGCTCGCCCTTTGACCGGCGCCATTTCGGCATTGGCCCGCGAGCGTTTGGACGCCTTGAGCCCTCGTATCGGCAACAATGTGGTCCACAGGCTGCTTCGCATGCGCATCGAGTTTGAGATCTGGTGCCGCGACCAATCCCCACGCACCCGTTGATCCCGACGACCCGCCAGCCGATCGTCTTTTGGATGTCATCTGGTCCCTCGCTCAAGCTCGTTCTTGGATTTCGTCCACAACCCTCAACGAATTGGGACACGTCCGTCGTCTGCTGCCCGCAGCCAACAAGCGCGCTGCCCTGTCGGTCGACCCCCAGGTCACCGAATTTCAAGATGATCTACGCGCAGACACCATCCAGCAGCCCCTGAAAGATGGTTCGTACGACATTGGCCCGGCTATCGCCTACATCCGCGATCTCGGCGACAACCACGACATGCCCATGCGCGAGCTCGCGTACAAGGCGGCATGGCTCGTCGCCATGGTGAGTTTCCTGCGGCCCTCGGACATGGCGCGCACCGACTTGGCGCAGTCATCTTTCCTCGCCCCGGCCCCGGTCATCCGCCTTGCCATGGTCGCGCCCAAGGAGCGACGCGGCGGTCGCCGTTATGTGATGGCCATCACTCTCGACAAACACGATGACCCCGTGCTTTGCCCCTTACTTGCCATCCGCGCATACTACGATCGTTTGGGTCGCCCGTCAACACGCCACCCTCACCCTGTCAATGACCGCATCTTGATCACGCCTTTGTTCCGACGCTGCGCAGGCAATCACGACGCGCCAGTGGTCGCGTCCATGATCGGACACTACATTCGCGGTGTCATGCGCAAGGTGACGCGCGAGCCGGCATCCTTGTACGTCCCAAGGCTCGCGCTCTCGGCGCCACGATTGCAGCTCTTTCCGGCACGCCCATCGACGACATCGTGGCACGCGGCGCTTGGTCCTCCAAAGAAATGTTTCAGTATTTTTATCGCATTTCTTCCTCCACGACGACCAATTTCTCGATGATCACTCTGGACGACACCCAGAGGGAGCAGACTGCTCGTGTCTTATTTTAAGCCCGTCGCTAAAGTTAGGCGTTAGGAGATAGAGCAGCGTAAAATGGTGGATTTTGTTTCGAAAATATGCAAATGTTGTCTGATACGGCACCCACGTAGTGGCCAAATGCTGTTCAATTCCGTCGCCTCAACCTATACAAACGGCATCTACGTTGGCCAACAATTTGACTCGTAAAGACCAAAATATTTGGTTTCATTAGTTTCCCGTCAACCATGGAGCGACATACTTTTTTTTTTTTTTTTTGGTAAAAAGAGACATCAAGCATGAACGTGTCGGCGCGAAACGGCGGCGCGTAGAAAAATGGCAATTGGGCAATGGCAAATTCCGCTTTTCAACGTTTTGTCTCTTTTCTTTCTTTCTTTCTTTCTTTTTTTTTTTTTTTTTTTACTTGCACTTTTGATTGGTATGGCCGATGCTGACACTCTGCGCGTCTTGACATTGAACTGCTGGCAAGTGGATGCACTGGTGAAAAAAAGGTTTTTTTTGCTGATTGTAGTCAATTTTTAAAAGGGGCCTCCTGGTTGTGTCCAAGAAACGGCGATCGAGACTGGAGGCCATTGCTCATGCCCTTGTCCAGTGCGAGTACGATTTGGTCACGCTGCAGGAAGTGTGGGTTCAGAGCGACTTTGATTTTATCAAGCAGCGTGCCGCGCAAGTATTTCCGCATATTAAGTACTTTTACAGGTAAAAATGCGCGACGCACAACGCGTGCCTTTTTTTTTTTGACGTGTTTTTTGCCCCAATAGTGGCACTCTTGGCAGCGGGCACGTGATGTTAAGCAAATTCCCTTTTGTTTCCACGTCCTACTGGCGCTATTCGCTTGCAGGGCGACCGCTAAAAGTCTTCCACGGGGACTTTTATGTGGGCAAAGGCTGTGCATCCGCCTGCATTCAACACCCAGTGGTCGGCTTGCTTCAAGTATTTACGACGCATGTAAGAAAGAACGCACCGCGCAGTGACGTATCGCGTTAATCCTTTTTTTCTATATTTTTTTTTGTCAGCTCCACGCGGGTTATGGCAAGACGGACGAGTACAGAGGTCATCGCATTAGTGAAACATGGGAATTGACGTGTTTGATCCGCGACGCGGCAAGCCAAGGAAGGCAAGTCATTGTGGTACGTCGAAATAATCCACAAAAAAAAAAAAAAAAAAAAAAAGAGAAACAGGTGCAATTCATTGATCCGCGGCGCTTGATTTCTTGTAGACTGGCGATTTTAATAGCGTCCCATCGAGCTTCAATTACAAGATTTTGCGCGACCATGGCTTGCTGGCGGATTCATGGTTCGAGATGCACGCTCATTACGATGGAAGCTGCGTAGATGGGCATGAAGATGAAGATGATCAACAAGCGTACATCCAGCGGCACGGCGTGACATGCAATTCGTCGGCCAACACGTGGTCCAAGCATTACGGCGCAGCGAGGCCCACTGGCAGCCGCTTGGACTATATTTTTTATCGGCCCACAGCGCAGATGACGTGCACGCAATCGCGCGTCGACTTGTTCGAGTGCGTTCCTGGCGAGCGCTACAGCTATTCGGATCACTTTGGCGTGTGCTCGACGTTTAAAATCGCGGTCCACGATGTCAGGGCCGTTTCACCGCAGCATCCATGCGACACGCGCCTCACACCGGGAACGCTGGAGGAGATCATCCTATTACTGCAGTCGGATCAGCGCATCATGCAGCGCACTGCGCGCCGCCGGCTTATTTGCTTTGCTTTGCTCGTGCTGCTCACGCTCGCTCTCTATGTGGCCATTGTCGCCGTCCCTGGCACGACCGGTCGCCCGGCCGCGTGGGTCGTGCCGTTTGTGCTTGGTCTCTTGCTGATTCTAGCGTCCGTCTCGGCCGTGATCTTTCTAATTGTTGGCTTTGTATTTGGTTTTAGCGAAGCACAGACCATGCAGCAATTTGTGGATGATCTGCATACGCTTTTGGCTGCACTTGAGGGGCAATTGGTCACCGATGGCGCACTGTGACCATCCACACGGCGCGTGGGGGAGGTGACAGCGTTACCTTTAAGAGCGGACAATTTCGACAAATATAATGAACAGAAAATAAATGCATGATGAGCCTCGCGCCATAAGCGATGTTTTTAACATTAGTATGTGGCCAGTGCAACAAAGGACCATTCAAGACCCAGCACCTCTGATACATCTCTGAATGCCATGGTCAGCATATAATTCGCTACTTTTGGCGAAAATGCGTCAAGAGGTATTCCAGGAATGGATCAATTGCCATGAGACGTGGCTGCGGGGTAGGCGCACGTCTCGCTGCCGACCATTGCTTGACCGCAATTGCATGGCATTGTGGAGAAAGGCTCAAATTAGCGAATATTCGACGCGGATCATAAAAAAGGGGATCCCAGTTGATCTCACCACTCTTTTTTTTTTTTTTTTTTTTTTTTTGACTGGCGTCCATTGTATTAAAATTTGAAATCAACCACAGCCACAATTTGCGGTAACCCACACAACAAGAATTTTGTGTATTACCTGTTTTTGGTCAAAATGAATAAAGGACTTGCGGAAGTCATTGGATGTGCCACGTTAATTGTGCCTCAAAAGTGGGATTGAAAGGCAGCAGCATCTGCTGCTACTCGTTGCTGGCGACCGCGCGCGGAAAAGCCGACATTCGCGTGCTAAAAATCCGACGAACGCATGCTTCACCAAATAGCAATACGCCTAGTCGCTAGTCACGACATCATGGCAGGAGACACAAGATGGAACAGCCTATTTCTTGTGACACTCTTCCAGAAAATGGTTATAAAAGGACGATTTCTGCCATTTGTCTCGGCGCCAATTCCGCGTCCGGCACAATCAACATGAAACTTTACGTCGTAATTGTCGCTGCCCTCGCTTTGTTCATGCAATTTGTTTCCGCTGAGACCGGCAAGTACGCGAAAGCCGTTGAACAGTGGTGTGGATCGGAGCACAAAGCGACCACGCCTACCTACAAGTGTGGCCGAAAGTGCCATTATGCGCACTATGTGACCGGCAAGAACGTCTGGCTAACTGACCACTACCCTGCCACAGGATGCTTCAAAAATTGCTGCTTTGCTAGCCACAAGAGCCCTTGGTTGCGCCCCATCTATTAATCGATTGGACCACTTTTGTGATCTGTGAAATAAATAATCCCTTTTACTATGCTTTTAATAATTTTTTCGTGCACGTCGCCCATTATGAGCTTCCCCTGGTTAAATTGTGTGAAGCATTGACGCCAATGGCCATTCGCCATGGGGATTCACAGCCGGCCATATCAGACTTGGCATCAAAAAGGAGAAAGAAGAAAAAAACGCTCATGACTTGCCTTGACACCAAATCAAGAGTTATTGAGCGCGAGCTTACAGAGCTCGGCTGATCAAATAGTGTTGCCTTACGAGGTCCATCTGCCCTCAAAATGAGCAAAACCATGCAGTAAACTAAAAAAAAAAAAAATCAAAAGCAACACTTGATGCACTTGATGACAACTGGAGTTGGTGTTGCCACTTTAAGTGGATGCCAGTGGGCGAAGAGGTAGACAATTAAGATCTTGTTCTGTACCCATATGATTATAATGTCTTACCATCGTGGCTTTCTCTGACAATTGACCAAGAGTATCCGATATTTTGTAAAGTCATTGCAAAAATATAATCTCGCCGCATAGATCTTCTTTTGCAAGTCAGGCAACAGAGGCTCAATGTTGTACGTTCGCGCTTTGAAACAGAAGACAAGGACCGTTCGCGCTATTTATTCATAAATCATAAAAAACAGATATCTTTTTTTCAATTTTGTCCGCTTCAGAGGCCTTGTTCGGCATTTGAATCACCACAAATCATACCAATTTCGCGCTTATTTGCCCGACAGCGGCCTTAAAACTTACCAAAATGCTTGAAAAACACTTTTTAATTTGTTTTGACTATCAAGCCACCTCCCAATGTGCTCAATAACCAAAAACCCGGTGAAAAAATATTTCATGAAAGAGCCGAGGAGAACAGGATGATTTCCCAAAAACATAAGTCAGTGTGTCCGAGTGGTTAAGGAGTGTGACTAGAAATCACATGGGCTCTGCCCGCATAGGTTCAAATCCTGTCGCTGACGCTATTCTTTGGTTTCCTTTCGAGGATGCCTCTTTTTTTCTTTTTGTCCAGACGAAATCCGAAGAGATTTGGTTAGATCAACATTGCAAAACGCAAGAAAACGTAACGTCATTCTGTGTTTTGTCGATTTTTTTTTTTTTTTTGCCAGGACACTCCCATTTTTTATTGCATCACTGGAAAGCAACAATCGTGTTGCATTCATCATCTAATTTACAGCCCGCTAGTTGAGCGCAAACTGGAGCAATGGCTCGTCAAACAAAAAAAAATGGGAGTTTGCTCCCCTGACTATCTCTGAACAATTTTGAATCAGGTTTAACTTTGATCTAGCGTGTCTTTTGTCGCGTCACGAGATACCCCGAGCGATTATTTTGCCAGGAAATCCAGCGAATGGGTCGAATTTCACAAAAAAAAATATCTGAATCGTGCATTTTGAATGTGTTCTCGTTGAGGGCACGATCAAACAAAGAAAGGTGGACTTGAAATGCACGAGCGACATGAGGCGATAAGAGTGCCTGCATCCCGAGATGATTTCGTTTCTAGTCTGATGAGCATCATACCATAAATTGCGCTTGATCTTAATCTTTCGTGAATTGCGCAATATTGAACAAAAATCCGCCAGCCCATCGTCATGAAAACCTTGTAAAACTGCGCATTTTTGTGTTGAACAAAGAGCGTTGTGAATTTATGGCCAACTTCCAATGACTTAGAAATAACTATTTTTAATATTTTATCAATTGTAGCTCGCTAAAAAAGGCACTACATCGTCCCGAAACTCGTTGCAATAGGAATCGGCAGGCTTGAACTTCTAAGTGGAGCCTCACCTTGCAGTTGTCACAAGTCATTGAGGCGCGCCACAAACAAATCAATATTTGGCCGCGATGGGGCTCCAAAACCAAAATCCAAAAAAGAGGTCCCCAGAATTGCGCCAAACTCATCCGCAAGAAAGGGAGCATTGAGAAACCTCACATAATGACAAAAAGTGCAGGAGTCTATCTTTTATTGACGAGCAATTCGTGATTTTCGTTAAAACTTCAAACGCGAATTGTATTGAAGACCGTGTCATATATCTCAGCTGACGCGTCCACCATCAAGAGACGTTCCGTGTGCATGTCTGCTAGAAACCAGACGCGTCGCGCTCAACGTTTGACACGGGTTTTCACGCGTCCAATTTGCTCCGCAAACACGTTGTGCGCTTCAATTTTGCCTAGAGCTATTTTTTGCAATGATCATCGACAGCCACGTACGCAGCAGATCGTGCTCTATCTGGTGATCCGTGTTTCGCGGCTCTGTAACCAATTTTCGTTGACTTGGCCTTGAGGCGAAAAAAGGAGGCAAATTGCATTTTACGCGAAAGCCAGTCAATGAACACACCTTTTTTATTGCATTTTGTCGGTTATGACAAGGTGTTTACCCTGTGGTTGCATGGCGTGGCGATCTGAGGACCTAAAATTGACACTTTTCAAATCCTCGACTGCACCATTGGAAAATACTTAATTTTAAAACGTTGTCATTACGCGCCATCCAGTGATCGCATTTCTGCAAAGGTGGGCTCATTTGAACGAGAAGGCTTGAAGTCGACGGATGACAAGCATGATTTCTCAAGTTTCTTTGCAGGCTGTGATAGCCAGCCACTAAAATCAGCCAAATTCGCCGCAATTGTGAATTTATCGATGGTCACTTTAAGGATCTTCATTTTTATCGCACGTCCTGCAGCTTCTGCGTCAAAAGTGTACAGAGTAATAGATCATCTGCCATAAAGTTGGTGCAAAATCAAGTCAAGCAAGGCATCAAAAACCTAATACATTCAAACACGCGATCTCTGGCGTTCCAGATATCCAATCTCTTTCAAATTTAAATATCAAGTATTAAAAGACACTACATTTCAAATGGTATTATGATACTTGCATGTGGCTACGATGCCTGCACGCGTCGCAATGTACGGCTAAATGTGTCAATGGCTTTCCAAGAAGCTGTGCCTTCCTAATTAGGCACGTTTTCTGTCACGGACAGAGAAAAGAGCACCAAGAATGAGTCGTTCCGCTTTGCTTCCGCTCTCTTTTCAACGGTTTTTTTTGTGCTGTCACCCTCATAAATTTCATGTCTACCGTGAAAGCTGTTTTAATCGACCTTAGCGGCACCATTCACATTGATGCCAAGGTGATCCCGGGTGCCATACAGGCTATCGAGAGCTTGCGTGCACACAACATCCCGTTCAGGTAGAGGAGTTGCCGTTAAAAAGTGCAAATTGGCGCTTATCTACAAGTTTTACGTTTTAGGTTCGCGACAAACACGACCAAGGTATCCTCCAAGCAACTTGTTGAGAAACTGAGAGGTCTTGGTTTTCAAGTGAACGACAATGAGGTACGCGCGGGCGCATTTTGAGCGCGTTTTATCGCGTTTGTTTTACTGTTTCGCTGATTTGCCGTGCCTCTTTCCCTGTCAAATTAGGTGTTCACGTCCTTGTCCGCTTGTCGCGATCTGATTACCCAAAAAAGCCTGAGGTGAGCGTGCTTTGACAGCATTCATTAGCATCTTGGCTTTGTGTCTTATTATGCTGACGCGCGCATCGCGCCTTTTTCTTTATTTTTAGGCCGATGCTCTTCATGGAAGACGCGGCGATGGACGAATTCAAGGACGTGGATCAGCGGGATCCCAATGCGGTGGTCATTGGACTGGCGCCGTCGCAATTCCACTATGCTAAGGTAGCCATTGGCACCATTTGACAGACGTTGCCATACAAACTCATTTTTTTTGGGCCATCGGCATAGTTGAACGAGGCGTTTCGCTTGATGATGACCAAGAAGGAAGTGCCATTGATCGCTGTTCACAAGGCCAAGTACTTTGCGGACAAGGATGAGCAGCTGTCGCTAGGTCCTGGCGGCTTTGTGCAAGGTACAGCGCGTGTCTATGGAATGGAATTGACTGACACTGGTGTTTAATTAGCTCTCGAATTTGCCACTGGCAAAAAAGCAAGCGTCGTGGGCAAGCCAACAAGAAGCTTCTTTGAATTGGCCTTGGAACAGATGTAAAAGTTATAAAAAGTTGTCAAAATCATCCTCATATCCTTGTTTTTTCTTCAGCGGCTACCAATCCTCACCGGAGCAGGTGGCCATCATTGGCGACGACGTGTCAAATGATCTTGGCGAAGGGGCGCAGGAGCTCGGTCTGCATCGATTTTTGGGTAAAATGGTGTGAAAAAAGGGTTTAGAAGGTCAATGTTCAATTTTTTTTAGTGCGGACGGGAAAATATCGACCTGGCGACGAAGACAAGCTTACAGGAAACAAGGGCCAGGTGTTTGATTCGGTTGTAGAGGCGATTCAGGCCGTGATTGATGGTCAAAACAAATAAAAGAGCTGATTTTGTACGCGTCGGGGCGGAGTGTAAATTAGAAAAAAGGGGGAGGTGCAACCTAAAGCTATTGTGCTCTCCTTTTTTTTGCTCGCTTCCTTTTTCTTTCACTTTCCTTCTTTTTTTTTTTTTCTTTCTTGTTTTGTCTTTCCTTTCCTTTTGGTCTACGGTTTTACAATAACCATGACGAATGCCAGCCCTACTTTGGACACCACAGAGATACAAGTGGGGGCGCGTGTGCAGGTGCAAGGCAAGGTGGGGACGATCCGGTTTGTAGGCACGACGAGCTTCCAGACGGGCAAGTGGATGGGTATTGAGCTGGATGAGCCACTTGGCAAGAACAGCGGTGTTGTGCAAGGCAAGCGCTACTTTGAATGCCGCATGAATCACGGCGTCTTTGTGCGCCCCAGCCAGGTCCATGCCATGGAACGTACGCAAAGCCAGGTAAAAAGGATAAAAAAATTAAAAAAGCGTGCACTTGGGGATCCATATCCATTCCCGCTGATTTGCTTTCTTTTTCTTTTCCTCTCAATTTAGGAATCGTATCAATCCAGCACGAGTAGCTCGCCTGTTTCGCGGTTTGCGCCGCCTGCACCGGTGGATACGCAGGTGCGCACGCCGTCGCCGTCATCTACGCTGCTTCCGTCGCGCATTGGGTCGCCATCGGCACGTCGCGTAGGCGCGACCACCAGCACATCGCGCATGAGTCCCACCACAGGCACGTCGCGCACACCATTGGTCGCGCCAAGCAAGTCGCTACGCCGCCCGGGCTCCCTTGTCCCCGTCAAGCCCGTGCCCTCCAAATCCGTCGCACCTGCGGCCGCCGCCGCCGCACGACAGACGCGCTCGCGCTCAGGGACGCTTGGATCAACTGCCACTTCACCCGCGCAGGCCACATCGCCTGCTTCTCCGTCCAACAGAGAGCTACGACAGGCGCAATTGCGCAAATTGCGCGCTGCGACACACGCCATGCGCGATGTGCCCGAAGATGACGCGCCGCTGACCAATGACGACGCGCTAGATCAAGAAAATCACGCGCCACCTGCAGCAGATGCATCCATGCTGCCGCGTTCTGCCAGCAATCACTCGGATCTTGATTTTGCCGGCGGCATGGCCACCACAGACAAAGGCTCCTATGGTGTCCTCGATTCAGCCATCTTGCACAAGGCAGAACAGGTAAAAAAAAAAAAAAAAAGGCAGTCGAATCCACCAAAAAAAAAAAAAAAAAGATGAAAAAAAATTAACTCCATTTTCTTCATTTCAGACTGTGCCATTGAAAGATTTCGAGGAATTACGCCTCAAGCTCAAAATCCTCGAGTACAAGCGACACGAAGATCGTGAGCGATACCGCGAGCACGAAAAAATCAAGGAGGAGGCCGAGCAATTCCTGACGCTGCGCAATAAGCTGCAAGGTAAAATGCATAAATCCAAGAGAATGGCCCGATTGTTCTTATTTTGTATTGTTCTGTGCCCTCTCCCTCTTTTACAGACAAGGTCAGTGAGCTGCAGCGTGAGCTGCGCGAGACGCAAAAGGAGAACAAGGACTACAAGGCGGATCTTGAAGCATTGGAGGCAAAATACACCGACAACATCGAGTCGCTCGAGATGATCACCCTGGACAAGGAGGTTGCCGAGGAGCGCGCCGAAAATTTGCAGCAAGAGGTCAATCTGTTAAAGGACAAGATGGAAGAAATCAATGTTGACCTCGACATCCTGCGCAAAGACGCCGGTAAAACCACCAAATGACGGGAAAAAAAGATTTCTCATCCCCTATTTTTTTGCAGATATCCTGAACCAAGCCCCCGGCGATTCCAGTGACGCACGCACGCCACTGGAGATCGTCCAGCTGGAACGACACAATGAACGTCTCAAAGATGCCTTGATGAGGTAAAAATTCGGAAAAAATGAGGCCTTTTGGAAAAAAAGTGGCCTTATTTCCCCTCTCCCCTCTTTTCTATCCAAGATTGCGCGACGCAGCCAAAGACCATGAAGCTGATTTGAATCGGCGCATCAAGGAGCTCGAGCGCGACACGTCGGAATTGTCGGAATTGCGCGACAAGCAAGCACGATTGACGGATACACTTGTGATTGTCGAGCAGCAGAACGAGGAGCTCAAGCTGCGGCTGGACGATGCACTCGGCGCCGAGGATATGGTCGAGCAGCTCGCCGAGAAGAACCTGTCGCTCACCGAGAAGATAGAAGAGATGCACGCCACTATTGATGATTTGGAGGCGCTCAAAGAGCTTGCCGACGAGCTCGAGGAAAACCATCTCGAGACGGAGAAACAGCTGCAGGCCGAAATTGGTATGAATGCCATGGAAAAAAAAGACATCTAATTCTCATTTTTATGTGTTTTTTTCATTTTCTTGGATCCTAGACCATCGTGATATGTTGTTGCGCGAGCAATTGGACCGCCTGCGCTCCATGGAGGAAGCTTCCGTTGACTATGAAGCGACGATCCAACAATTCCGCGAATTGGTGCTGCATTTGCAAAAGTATGCTTCATTTTATCTCTTTTCATTTTTGGACAGTGAGGGATGTCTCATTTTTTTTCTTTTTCGTTTGCAGTGACCTTGAAAAGCTGCGGCAAAAGGAGAATCAGCAGAGCCAGCAACCTGATCTCAGCAGCCAGTCGCAGGCCATGATGTCGCTCAATTTGCAACTGCAATCCACGGTGATGAAGGCACAAGCCAAGACAATCGATTTGGAGCTTCGCAAGCTCGATGCCATGCAGGCAACCGACAAGCTCGTTTACATCCAGGTACGAAAAGGCGGAAAAATGGAGAAGGGAAGATCATCCATGTGCCAATGCAATCTCTTTTCGTCTCTCATCACTTTTATTTTGCTTCCAATTGCCATAGCCGTACTTGCCAGACGCCTTTTTCAAGACAGAGAACGACGCGATTTCCGGCTTTTTGCTCTTTAAGCGCCTTGTCTTCAAATCGGAGCTCATCATCAAGCATCTGGACCAAGTCCACCCCATCAGCGAGATGATCATGGACACCATCACAGAAAGCTTGATTTCTGTGTGCGAGGTATGACTGCTGGACCGAAGAAAAAAAGTGCTTGTCTCGTCATCAGCCATCTTATGGTACACACATTTTTTTTTTAGCTCCGTCAACGTGCCGGATGGCTCGCAGACATGGGCAAGCGCTTTGTCACCTTCATCAAGCAATGTTCGCCGGATGTGTTTACAAAGATGGGTCAAGTCTATCATGATCTGATCGGCGCCGAGCGCAGGCAAGGCACAAACAATAGTAAAAAAAGCGCGTCTCATCATTTTACCCTTCTCTTTCCTTGTGAATAGACTGAATGGCATCATTGACTTGCTGCGCACGGACGAATTGAATGAAATTGAGTGCACCGTGGAATTGCAAAGGCAAGACAAACGGCAGCCATGGCTGCTCATCTAGCCCAATTAACGATTATTTTTGTATTTCTTAGGATCATTGCGCAATTGGAGCATCTGTCCGAGATTTATCTTGTGCCCAACACGGCGTCCAATCATGCCGATCAATTCTTTGGGCTCACGCGCGCGCTCGACTTTAACGCTGACAAGATGATTGTGGAATTTACCTTTGTGCGTCAGCTGGTTGCCAAGGCGGCCCATGAAGAAGGTACAGGGCACTATTTGACGGATTCCTCCTTGATTTTTTTGTTGCTCACTGGAATCTTTTGACAGGTGTAAATGTTGCCGAGGGCCTCGATCGTCTTGATTACGATTATTTGGAGCCATTGTCACGCCTGATCGTCCAAGCAAAGAGCAGCAAGATAATTGCAAAGTAAGGGCTCTCCGCTTTTCTTCTTCTTCTTACGTGTCGTGTGTGAGCTCAATTCATTGCTTTTCAAAAAGGAAACTCTTGCGCCAACTGGAGGATTTGGCTGAACAAGCGCTCGCGCCAAAAATGGACCACCTACACTCTTTCAAGACGCTGTATGCCATTAGCTCCAAAGTCAGCCGCTTCTGTTTCGATGTACAGTGTTCCAATTCCCCAGAGAGATCGCACAAGATGGTGTCTAAATGTCGTTTTTTTTCGTTTTTTTTCAATTTTTGCAGGCGTACCGACAAATTGCGGGATACATCCAGACAAAGATTGGCAGCAAAGAGTCGATTCAGATGGCCGTCTTGCAACAGATTGTGTACAACAAGGCGGATGAGGTGCTGGAGATTGCAGAGAGCACCATGTGGGAAGGCGCTCAAAACGTTGAAATCACTGACCAATGAGCTGTCCAATGCACTGTCGCGTCTCGAGAGCGACAACAAGATGGACAAGAGTAAGGACACGTTGTTTAAAACTTGGCGACACGCGCTCAATTTAGTTTTCTTTTTTACGCGTCTAGTCGCGACAGGCACGGCACCATGGATCCAGCGCGCGTCGGACATGAAGGCCGAGATTGTCGTTGACCACGACAAGGATCGCAAGTTGCAGCAGCACAGCGATGACATTATGCGTTTGCTCAAGGATCTCAAGATGAAGGTAGAAAAAGAAAAAAAATGAAAAAGAAACGCCTGTTGTTGACAGCTTTCCTTTTTTTTTCTTTCTTAGGACCAAGCGCTGCAAGTGGAGCAAGTTAAGGCGGAATTGCTTGAGAAGCGCATGGAAAATGTCAAAAAGCAAGCGGATCAGATTGCCGTGCTGGAAAAGGAGCTGCAGCGATCACAGTCGCAGGAGGCCATGTACACCGAGGCCATGGACAATCTGCAAGCCGAGTATGATGCCTTGGAGCAGGAACACGTAGCACTTAAAGCGGCGCTGGCTAAAAAGGAAGAGAATGCCGCCGATTCTGCGCACGCGGCGGCCACGACGGGCGGCACCACGGCAAATGGCACGACAACAGCGACCATCGGCCCCGGATCTGCCACATCTAATGTCAAAAAGCTGGCAGATGACGATGCAGTGGCAATTGACTGGACTTACCAGGTAATATGCCAAGAAAATAGCAAAAGCACAGAGAGCAAACGATTTTGATGTCTTTTTTTTTTAACTTCACCATAGATTGAAGCGCTCAAATCGGCCATCCGGTACCTGCGAGCAGAGAATGCGCATCTCAAGTCACAGGAAATGGCACGCTCGCTGCAGTCCATCGAAGCTGCGGCGCCCGTCTCACGCAAAACACGCCAAAATGACACCAGCGTGTCGACAACCAGCCCCAAGAACGAGGAATTGCGCGGCTACGTGGTCCAGTCGAGGCAATTGCTCAAGGACTTGCGTGCCGCAGGGTCGCAGCCAAAGGTGGTTGTGCTGTCGGCTGACCATCGCGGCGGCCAATGGCAGAAATGGGCCGCCACGCCTGCTAGCCAATACCACACTCACCAGTCTGTCCTGTATACCCTCAAACAGCGCTCCGACGCCCTACGCGGCAAAATGGACCAATGGCACGCGGTCACCACACCAACGAAACCCAATACAAATGTAAAAAAAATCAAAAAAGCATAAAAAAGCAAAAAAAAAATTGCGAAAGATGGCACACAACGCGTGATAAACGCGTCGCATTGCCCATGATACGTCCGCATTACGCGGCGCGCGTAGCGTGACACGTGAATGATCCAATTATTCGGGGTGCGTAACGCGTGTCTGACCTCTTTTTTTTTTATTTCTTTAGGGCAATTCTCGCGCCTTGGCCAAGATCCAGATCCCTCGCTTACCCAAATTGTCTGCCTCGCATCAACAGCACAGCCAGGCCATTCAATTGCCCAATCTGCAGGATTTCCAGCGCATTCACAGCGTGTTTGTGCAATGATCATGACAGATTACGCGCCATTTTGGGATGTATTCACGCCATTTTTTCTCTCCTCCAAGTTCCTTTTTCTCCACATCACAATCCCCTCTCCTCCACAATCTTAAAAGACTATAAATATATTGACGAAAATGATTCATTCGGTCATTTTTTTTATAATTTCACTATGCACAAAGAAAAAAAAAAGGATACTACGAAAAGAGAATGAAGATGAAGAAAGGGTAGGGGGATATTTGCGATCAAATCTGGAAAGGGGGGATCCTCTGGTAGACGGATCAAAAATCATTGAAAAATGAGGCCATTTAGGCAAAAGCCGAGACCTGCTGCTCGACGGCAGGCTGGAACGAGACGGACTTGATGGCACGAACTTGGTTCATGAACTCATCAAAGAGATACTCGGTGTCCTGGGGACCGCCCTTGGCTTCCGGGTGGAATTGCACCGAGAAGATGGGCTTGGACTCGTGCTGGATGCCCTCGTTGGAGCCGTCATTGGCATTGACAAAGAGCTTCTTCCAGCCGGCAGGCATGACCTTGTCCTGGAGGGCGTAGCCGTGGTTCTGCGACGTGATGTAGCACAGACCAGTGTCGACATTGAGGGCAGGCTGATTGTGGCCACGGTTGCCAAAGGGCAACTTGTACACGTCGAGGCCAGCGGCCATGCCAAGCAACAAATTGCCCATGCAGATACCAAAGATGGGTTTGTTCCAGGAGTCAATGGCGGTACGGAGGTGACCGACGGTTTCCGTGCAGGTGGAGGGGCTGCCGGGGCCATTGGAGATGAACAGGCCATCGAATTGGTCCTTGACCTTGTTGATGTCATAATTCCAGGGGAACACGGTCACGTGAGCACCGCGCTTGGTCAGACAGCGCAGGATATTCTGCTTGACACCACAGTCGATGACGGCAATCTTGATTTCGCCTTGCGGGTTGAATTCGAGCGGCTCCTTGGTTGACACCTTGGCAACCAAGTTCTCCTGGTTGGGGTCGGGGAACGTCACATCATTGTGCGTAGCAGCAGCATCGCCGACGGCAAGGTGAGCCAACGTCGAGCCCTGGTCGCGGAGCAATTGCGTGAGCGAGCGCGTGTCGACACCCGTGATGGCAGGCACATTGTAGCGCTGGCACCATTGGCCAAGCGACTCGACGGCGGTCCAATGCGAGTAGTGCGTGGCATAATCATTGACCACGATGCCTTGGACTTGGATCTTGTCCGATTCGAAATACTTGGAAAGACCGTATTCATCGAGAATTTGTCCGGGCACGCCATAGTTGCCAATGAGCGGCTGCGTGAAAACGAGGATTTGGCCAGTGTACGAAGGGTCGGTCATCGATTCGGGGTAACCCACAAGCGACGTGGTGAAAACAGCCTCGCCAAAGGCAGATTCATTGGCACCAAACGATTTGCCCTTGAAAACTTGGCCGGATTTGAGCTTGAGCGCGGCAGGAGCAAGACCGGAGGTGTGCGTGGCGAGACCGCGGCGGAGATGGAGCGTCGCCGTGGAAGGCGCCTTGGAGAGAGTGGCTTGAATGGCTTTGGTGACAGAGATCATTTTTCAAAAAAAGAGTAGATGGGATGGAATATAAAAAAAAATAGAGCAAGAGATGCAGGAACAGAGAGAGAGACAAAGACTAACAGAGGGGAAGTTTAGAAGCTACCAGAGGATTTCCAGACTATGAAAAAAAAAAAAGCAAATGGGTGAGTAAAAAAAAAAATTAAAATCAAGAAATGGTAAGGATGACATACTTTGATCGCAAATATAATCGGCTGAGCACTTTTCAAAGGCGTGAATGTACATAAAGCAACGGCTTGATAAGATCGAGGTTCGTTTGCAAAGATGTAAAAAGCAAAAGAGGATAACTACGCAGAAATTGGGCGAAGAAAAGTGAAAAAGAAGAAGAAAAAGGATGGAAAAAAAATTTTGGGGGCCCTTTTTCATCAAAATGTGTCATCGCCAGCTCCTAGGCGGAGTCCAATTCCTCGGGGACCAATCAGGTGACTCGGAGCTCAATCAAAAATGAGTCAACACCCCTCCTGTCTTTGGGATCGCCCATGCCGCCCCGCCTCTTTCTTCTCATCGGCCATTGGCCATCGATAACAACGACATGCGTATCCAATCGCAATATCGATGGCACCTTTTGTGCGAGCTTTGTGCACACAAACACATGCGGATTAAGCAAAAAAAAAAAAAAAAAAGGAGAAAAAAACGGCGATGCGAGGAAGGATGACAATGATCTTTCACCGCACAATAGACGAATAAGCAAACAAAGGTCAATGTCTGGTTGATCGGTGATGGACTCAAGGAGCCCAACTTGTCGGCGCGCAGCTTGAAAAAGCCAATTTAAGGCACAAATGGGGCCCTTGTGCTTTAAAAGCCAGGGGCACGAGCACACCAATTGGCTCTTGAGCAGACAAATGAACAGCAAGACAGCACCGACATACTCAGCACAAGTCCAGTGGCGTATTAAAAATACGAGACATGCATCAATTCTTTTGTTTGATCTTTTTTTTTTTTTTTTTGTTACTTACTCCCTCATGTTTCGTCCCTTTTTGCTACTACTCGTCGCTCGGCGCCTCCCTTCTTTGTCATAATCCGAGCGATCAGGGTATATACGGGAAAAAAAAAAAGTCGGGTTTCACGCACCGGCACGTGGAGTTCTTTTTCCTTTTTCCTTTTTCCTTTTTTTACGCGTTTCTGTGTTTATTTTCATGTGTCACATACAAGTTGTATGCTCTCGCACAGATGTTGGAACCAGCAGAGTCCCCAGCAATGCCTCTGTTTGTTTTTTCGCTTCTTGGCCCAGTGTTGTTGGCGACCAAGACGCGAAAAAGAGTGAAAATCTTGAAACACCCACTTCATACCAAATCATGGAGCAGCCTGCTCATGGTGTCATCACCCAATTTCTTGGCTGCGTCGCCTTTTTCTTCCAGCGCGTGTCTGGCAATAAATTTATAACATTGACGCGTCAAAGATGTCATGCGTTCTTAAAAATACGATTTTTCCACGGCATTTTTTGCAAGAGTAGATGGCGAGATTGCCAGTCCGGTGAGAGTAGTTCAAAAGTTCAAGAGGGACTGCTGACCCAAGTTTTGACAAGAATTGGATCGCAACATCGCAAGTAATCTAGAATTGGCGCTTCTTCTTGGCATTTTGTTCTTCGCATGTTACCATTCTGACCCAACACTTGCCCATCCTTGCTGTACACGAGTTTTTTGAATCCTGTTAATAATAATGTACTTGTGTGAGATGCAGCAAAAATGAAGATGGGTTGCCCAGAAAATGGCAATTTGACCTTTTTACTGTTTTGGGTTGTTTGTCAATGATTATAGGATCTATAATGGTCACAATATTTTAAACAACAATCCCAAGCTCTCTCGTTCAAACATGCCCACTCGTGTTGCTTTTGGATCACCGGAAAGCTTGCTGTCACCATTTTCAAAAATAGCAAAATCTCAAAGGGGCACAGTCGTCGAAATGGTGAGATTTTTGTCCTCAGATCGCCACGCCATTCAACCACAGGGTACGCACCTGTCGCTCACTGACAAAATGCAATCAAAACCAGGGGTCTATTGCATGGATTCGGCGTAAAAGTCATTTTTGATCCGATTTTCTACTCAAGGTCAACTTGACAAAGAGTGCTTGTATATCGAGAAACACACATCATCAGAAAGAGCGTGACTCGCTCCGCATTTGAACAATTGTGATCAACGAAAAGGTGATTTTTAGCGTCTTTGGCACGTTTTTAAAATCATTGACAATTTTCGCACTGCGGTATCCGCTTTTGGATGTAATCAAATTCATGCGTTTTGGGCGTGACTTTTGTGTGGACGCGTCAATGCGGCTCTACGGGCGCGTTTTTCTTGCACAATTCGCGGTTGAAATAAAATATAAAATTGCTGATTGCTCGGCAATGAGTGCTTGGAGTGCACTCGTTTTTGACATTTTCCATGGTTTCTCCACTTGCTATTTCTGGTGCGCAAGTTTGGCACGATTCTGAAAACCCAAGTTTTCAATTTTGGATCGAGAGCTCGTCGCGGCTGATTTCGCATTTGCGTGTGGCGCTCTTCTGACAGCTGCAGCCTGTTCCCGCTGCGTGTCCAGCTTGCCATTTCGCATTTGGTCGCGTGTATGGCCGTATGTGATGCGAGTTTGGCAATTTCAATCTTGATTAGTAACGAAAAAAATTATTTCTCTCTTTTTACAGCTGATCAAAACCATTTTAACCACAAATTTGAACCAGAAAGATAACCTGGGTGGAAATTCAGTGATTTAACCCTATGCTAATTGCGCAGAGTGCAGTAAAATCGAAGATTGGTTAGATAAATAGCGAAAAATCGCAAATTTATAAGAAATGAGTATTTGATTGAGCTCACCGCCTGCTCACAGAGCCTTTAATTCAAGTGCCCGTGATGTATTCAACCCTCAGTGCCTGAGAAAAAGAGATCTGATATTCTTGACTTCGCTGCAAAGTGGCATTGTGCCTATTTTTTAAAGTCCCCACGAAGCGCTGCTTTGGCCTTGTGTGGTTGTAATCTAAAATGGATTCATGTTGAACGTGTCGATTGAGAAAGAGAATTGGCACAAAGAATCATTTTGTTTTTTTATTTTGCTTAAAAATAAAAAAATGACATTTTCGGTGTTGTGAAGTGCCCGTATGACCTTGTCGACGCAAAATTTAGCCAGTGCCAACGTAGGGGGGGCCGGATAGGTCAGGGTTGTAGTTTTGGTAAATGTTGCATTGGTTCACGCAGTTTTGGTAGCGAGTCCAAGAGCCGACCAAAGAACTGCAAAAGCGTTGCTGACAGTCAAGATACACCTTGTCTTATGCTGACACGAGTCCGGCATACAGAATGGCAGCTCCTGCAATCAACAAAGTAGCCTTCATTTCAAGAAATAAATTTCTGCAATAAAAAAAAAGAACAACTTAGCAAGATTGCGACCCGCGTTTATAACGTTTCGCCGTCGTTATGCAATGCGCTCTTATTTTCGGCTCTGGTTGGCAATGAGCCGTGCAGCGGTCCCTCTGGCTTGATTATGCAAGGTCCATGGCCGGGAAACAGGTCATTTTGCTGCCGGCAAAAGAGGAGAAGATCAAGGCATCGCAGCGACCTCTGCTTCTCAATGCATCATTTGACCTTTTGTAAGCCGCAATCGAGTGATTCACCTTTGGCAAGAGCAAGAGCGCATCGTGTTGCACAATAAATTGAAAGAGAGTCGGCGAAATCCGCACAAATGCATAATAGATATCATAAAATGGCATAAAATCCGTGCCATTGGCATGATCGACACTGTTATTTGGGAAACGATACAATGGGAACAAAGGAGAAAGGGGCATTGCTAGCCGACACAGAAACCGGGCGCTGCTCAATGTTGGAATCCGCGACTTTTTAACCTTAAATCACACCAAAGGTGCGGGTGAGCCGTCAATTGGGGTCTTTTTACCCTTTTAAAGGGGAATTGCTGGTTGGTTGGCTCATTTTTTTTATCATGCCCAGCCATGGGCTAAGCGTGGCAGGACGATGAGGGGGCAAAAAGAAAAAAAAAAGCGCGCGGAGCCTGAATCCGGGATGTCATTCCGACCGAAAAAAAAAGGTACGGTGCCTCATTTCTGGGCTCCCCCCGTCCTCTTTTTGCTCTCCATTTTCTTTTTTCTTTTGCCAAACCTTCTTGTTTCTTGTGCTTTTGCGTCATCTACCTTCTTTCTTTGCTTTCTTACTTGTTTGCTAGGTAAGTCGCTATTGAAACACGGTCCTTGCGCGGCTTGCGCCTCGGAAAAGGAGGCCCGCGCGTCTTGCTTATAATTTTGTTCTCTCAGATTCTAGATGTCAGGGACCAACATCAAAGTCGTCTGTCGTTTTCGTCCTCCCAATAAGACGGAACTTGCCGAGGGCGGCACATCCATTATCAATGTCGCCGAGGACGGCGGCTCGGTGCAAATCAATGTAAGAGAGCCCTTTTTTTTTTCGCCGCTCTAGGGCTAGGACGCGCGTTTTTGCCGCGCATGCTCACGCAATTCGTCTTGAAACGTGCTTTTTTTTTTTCTTTGCTGAAATTAGGGCAAGGAAGCACCACAATCATTTTCATATGACAAAGTGTTTGATATCGACACGCGGCAACAGGATGTGTTTGAATACTCGATCAAACCCACCGTCAGCGGTAAAAAAAAAAGTCACGCAAAAAAAGCACATTTAGCATAATCTCATTGATTTCTTGTCTTTTTTGTTTTTTTTTGTTTTTTTGCAATAGACATTCTTTCTGGCTACAATGGTACCATCTTTTGTTATGGCCAGAGTGGCAGTGGCAAGACGTACACAATGATGGTAAAATTCATTTGTTCTCAAAAGTGTTTCAAATCATATTCTCATCACACGCCCACACCTCTCCGCCGCCCGCCCCCCCTTTTTTTTTTTTTGATGGATGACTAGGGCTCGGACATTGACGATGCCAATGCCAAGGGTATCATTCCACGCATTGTCGAGCAAATCTTTGAAAGCATCATGGTGGCGCCTGCCAATTTGGAGTTTACGGTGCGGGTCTCGTACCTTGAGATTTACATGGAGAAGGTACGCGATTTGCTGAACCGTAAGTTTATGCAGATCACGCGGCCAGGGCCAATTGCGGGCTCTTTCTCCCCACATTGCGCCCGCGTCAGCACAAAAACTCATCGTTTTTTTTTTCTTTTTTGCGTTTTTGATGCAGCGTCGGCCGATAATTTGCCCATCCACGAGGATAAGGCCAAGGGCGTGTATGTCAAAGGCTTGATGGAGGTGTACGTTTCGTCCACGGAGGAGATGTATCAAGTCATGAAGAGCGGCGGCAACAATCGTGTCGTTGGCTATACGAGTATGAACCGTGTCCATTTGCATCTATCCATTGCCACTGATTTGCTCATGCTCCCCTTTTTTTATTTGTTTCGTAGACATGAATGCCGAAAGTTCGCGCAGTCACTCCATTGTCTTGATCACCATCACGCAAAAGAATCTTGACACGGGTGCAGCAAAGAGCGGCAAGCTGTATTTGGTTGATTTGGCCGGCTCTGAAAAGGTTGGCAAGACTGGCGCGTCTGGCCAGACCCTTGAGGAGGCCAAAAAGATCAATAAGTCGTTGACTGCACTGGGCATGGTCATCAATTCACTGACGGACGGCAAGGTAATTGCGAATCGGTTCCTATTTTTCCGTTTGCTTTTTTCTTACGCATCATTTTGTGTTTTTTTTTTCTAGTCGAGCCACGTGCCATACCGTGATTCGAAATTGACGCGTATCCTACAAGAGTCCCTGGGTGGCAATTCGCGCACGACGCTGATTGTCAATTGCTCGCCAAACTCATACAATGAGCCAGAGACGATTTCGACCCTTCGTTTTGGTGTGCGTGCCAAGACGATCAAGAACAAGGCCAAGATGAACGCGGAGCTGTCACCGGCAGAGCTCAAGGCGCTGCTGAAGCGCGTCAAGGGCGAAAGTGTCACGTTTCAGCAGTATATCCAAGCGCTCGAAAGCGAATTGGCTGTTTGGCGCTCGGGAGGCGCCGTCCCGGACTTGCAATGGGCGTCCATGGACAAGGCCAGCAAGGGCGCGCTACCGTCGCCACGCACACCCACACCGTCATCTTACAGACCGTCCTTGCCCGATGATTCGCGCCCGGCAACGCCTGCCCTTGCTCTCGAAAAGGATGAGCGCGAGGAATTCATGCGTCGCGAAGCCGAATTGATGGAACAAATTGCCGAGAAGGAACAGGAGCTTGCGTCGCGCGACAAGGCTACGACTGACCTGCAACAGAAACTCAGCACGCTCAAGGACGCTGAAAAGGCCATGGCCACTACCAATCAAGCCATCACCACTGAGCTCAACGACGTCAAGCTGCAAATCCAAAAGGCGTCGTACGATGGCAAAGAAAGTGCCATCAACGTCGATTCGCTCCGTGAGGCCAATGCCGAGATTGCCACAGAGTTGGATCAGCTCAAAAAGACCCTCAGCGAGCTTCGCAGCAATGCTGCCGACCCCAAAGTCCCTGCCGTCGTCAATGGCTCTGTTTCCAATGGAATGGATGCCCCCACCACCACTGAACCTGCTGCGGTGGCCGCCATTTCGGTAAAAAAAAAAAAAAAAAAAAAAAAAAAAAGAGAAAAAATGCTCATTTGAATGCTATTTTTTTTTTCAGGAGGACGACCTGCTCGCCCTCGAGCAGGAGTCGCGCCAGGCGATGGACCAGCTCAATGCTGGCGCGTTTGGCACGCTCACGGAAGACCAGGTGTCGCAATTGCAAAAGCAGCTCGGCCAATACAAGGTGCAGCTCCATCAGCAGGACATGCTGATCGAACATCTCCGAACCAACAAGGAGGAATTGACCGCCACGCGCACGAGTCTCGAAACAAGACTCAATCTGCTCGAGGTCGAATATGAAGAGTTGCTTGAAAAGGCCATTGCCGATGAGGAAGTCGCCATGGATCACCACCCGGATGATCTGCAAGATACCATCAAGGCTCTCAAGGTAAACGCGCAAGCGAAAAGAATAGAAAAAAAAAAAAGAAAAGTACACAATGCTCATCCCGCTCATTTCATGGAATAGACCAAGCTGGAGACGGACTTTGCTAGCAAAAAGGAGCAGCAGCTCGCAGAAATTGGTGAATTGCGCAAACAGCTGCAAGAGCACGACGTCAAGTATAAGGAATTGGATACCACGATGGCGCAGGTCAAGATGGCGCATGATAAGCTGCTGGGCGCCTTGGAGGCACAGAAAAAGTCGCGTACCGCCGCGCTCGGCGACAAGGACAAGGATGTCGAGAAGATGCGCAAGTCCATGGCCGAGCAGCTGGCCTATTTCGAGGTCATGAAAAAGGGACTGATGCGCGACTTGCAATCGCGATGTGAAAAGGTCGTGGAGCTCGAAATCTCCCTGGAAGAGACACGCGAACAATACAATCAAGTCCTCAAAGCAAGCAACAACAAGGCGCAGCAAAAGAAAATGGCCTTTTTGGAGCGCAACCTGGAACAATTGACAAACGTCCAGAAGCAGGTACAAAAAAATTGTGCTCTTTGTTTGCATTGGCCCCAGCGCGGTGTCGTACCATGCCTTGTCACCTGCTCTTACACACGCCCCGCTTTTTTTTTTATTTATTCATTTATATTTTCTTCTTCTTCTTCTATTCTAGTTGGTGGAACAGAATTCGGCGCTCAAGAAGGAAGCTGCCGTGTCTGAACGCAAGCTGTCCACTCGCAATGAGAGAATTCAGAGTCTAGAAGCCATGTTGCAGGAAGCGCAAGACAACTTGCTGTCGCAAACTCAAAAGTAAGTGATGGAAAAAGGAATAGCGTGCTTTTTTTCTTCTGTTTTCAAGCAAAAAAAGGACACACCCCTTAATCATGGCTTTGTGATAGGTTCGAAGCCCAATTACAGTCGGTCCGAGAACGCCTCGAGCAATTGCGATCACAAAAGTCGCAGAATGCGGTGGCTCTCAATTTCGGGCGCATTGCCAAGCCGCTGCGTGGCCACGGCGCCGTCGTTGATAGGTAAAAAAAAAAGAAAAAAAAAAGCAGACCTTGCAACCCATACACGCATCGCGTGGCGGCAAGGATAAAAAAGGGGGCCTCTAAATGAAGATGCAGGGTGACGTGACGCGAAATCCGCGCCATAAGGGTTGCTTAATTGCGCTGGAAAGGCTAATGAAAAAAGGGGGGAAAGGGGACCAAGCGCGGGGCTGGGGGAATCAAGATCAAACACGGGCGGAGCGAGAGCAAACGCGTGGCGCCGACGGCGTTTAATGCCAATTAACAACCGACTTGCCTTTCTTGACAATTTTTTTTTTTCTTTAGTGAGGTGTCTGAAAAGCAAGAGCGCCGCTCGTCCTCATGGATTCCATCATTCCGATGAATGGTCGTCGTCCCTGACGATTCGACGCTTCAACTCTGTACCATCTAGCTCCCTGCTCAGCCCTCCACCCTTCTGTACTATTTTAACGTTTTTCTTCAATTTTCTTCAATTGTGTGTATTGGATACATTTAAAGGACCTTTTTTTTGCTTTTTTTTCTCATTCTTGTGACGCTCTGGGATCAATGGGTTGCCATTTAATTTTCTAGATTAGGGTGCATTGATGTTTGTGTGGATATCTTGCACTCTCATTTCATATTTCTTCAACATTGCTACTGATTGGGTGTAACGTGCCACGAACCTCTGTTTTTCTGCCCTGCATTGATTATAAAAAAGGGGGGAGCCACGACGCGACAGGTGCCTCTTTGATCTTGAGCATTCTTTTTTTTTTTCTCTCGTCCCTTTTTTTTTGTACGAGTTTTTTCTTGATTGAAAGTTTTTACTTCCTCCCATTCGTCTTCCATGTTTAAATTGTCTCTCTTTACATGGATCCTGGTTTTTTTGCTTCTCAGCCTTACATCCGCTTGCCGAGATTCTAAGCATAATCATGGGCACAGACATAAGCACGATCACAAAATGAGCCCCACGACCACAATTGCAACCAAGACGACAATCAGGACAGTGCCGACAACCAGCAAGACTCACCATGCTGCAGACAAGGAACCTACGAAAACCCCGATAAAGGAGCATTCAGACACGTCTTCCAAGACAAAGTCGCACACATATGCTCACACCACGACTTCTTCGAGCCAAAATCATGGTAACAACACTAGCAGCAGCAACAAAGGCGTCAAGACGTGGTCATTCAACGCGTGGACGTCAAAAAGCAAGAGCAAGCATAGCAGCTCTGGCAATGATGACCTTGCACCTGCATGGTTGTCTCTGTGGGGCGACAGCACGTGGTCCTGGCCTAATAATCGTCACAAGTCCAATTCGCAAGTTGTCCCTGACCCTGCACGCTCTTCGAAAAAGTCGTCCAAGGTGCTCAAAATCAAGTACCCCGCCGGGTCTGTAAATCCAGGCAACCCCAAAGTGCAGGGTGGTATTGGCTTCTATGCACACCCTATTACTCTCAACAAGGAACCGTCCGTCTTGGACCTGACTTATTCGGTTTACTTCCCAAAGGGCTTCAATTTCGTTCTTGGTAAGGCAAGAAAAGGTCAAGATAAATCCTTACTTTTTTTTTTGCAGGTGGCAAGCTCCCTGGCGTGTATGGCGGTCACGAGAAATGCTCGGGTGGTACCAAGTCACCAAATTGCTACTCGATGAGGTACAATGAGAGCCCCTTCTTGTCCATAAGCTTGTTAAAAACGTTTTTTTTTTTTTTTTTTTTTTTTTTTAGATTCATGTGGCGCAAAGGAGGACAAGGTGAGGTGTACGCCTACATTCCCAAGAAGTTCCAGCCGTCCGATTTGTGTTCCAAGACTGGTAATGTCTGCACGGGCGATGGTATCAGCATGGGTCGCGGTTCGTTCCATTTCAAGGTTGGCGCTTGGACCACCATTCGCCAGGTTGTCAAGCTCAACACGAGTGGAAAGAAGGATGGCTCCGTAACAATATACGCAAACGGCAAGCAAGTCCATCAACAAGAACAACTTGTTTACCGCGTGAGCGAAACCCCCGAACTCTTTGGCATCAGTAAGCTATGACTACACTGTTATTATGATTTCTACAACATCAACTCTCTCTTCTTTAGTGTTTGATACGTTTTTTGGAGGCTCCTCGCCCATGTACAAGACGCCAAAGACGCAATATTCGTATTTCAAAGATTTTGTCATGTCTGCTCAATAATAACATTCCGACCGCCCGGCGTTTAGGTGGACTTACCACCGGCACACAGTGGTTTTTAGGATACGTGCAAAGCAAAAAGAAAAAGAAAGAAAGCAAAGGAATAAAAAAAATGAAAGGATTTGGAATTTGGAAAGAGTAAAAGGGATTAAATACGAATGTAAAGAATATGGCCAGTGAGGAATAAGTGGACTTCGGTGTGCAATTGGATGGGAATTCAGGTCGGTTGACATATGTCAACCGACCTGAATTCTTATTTTTTTCAGAGCGCGGTAACGCCCGCATTAGATATGTATTAAGCTTTGAGTTACCCCTTATCCTAATGAAATCTTGGAGAAATTCTCCAAATGGTCTCAATATCGTATTCGAATCCATGATGGTTGAGGCAAAAATTCTACAATGTAACAATAAGTTTATTGTAACAAGGTCCAGAGGCCCTTGCCTGGCCTGGCAAGATGTGGGGCCACTTCAATCTTTGAAAGGTGCGAGGCCACTTGATACACGTACGTATTTTTTGATTTCCTCTTCTCATGAGAAATTAAAACCCGGAGGTCGACTCGATCATTATGCAGATGAATCCAAAATTCCGTTATTTTGCAACTTTAGCACTGGATCTCGAAATATTCTGTGGATCGTGGTGAAACTGGTACGACTTGAATGAGGTACATTCGGGTGTCGTCATTTCTTGCTTATTTGCTTGCCCGATAAACCACGTTTCCATGCTTGCAAAACCCATTTAAACATTTGAACAATTTCCTATCTCATTTTTCTCGACAACGGAAAGAACGACGTCCAGAGCTTTTAACGTGTCGAAAGCACCATTTGAATCTCTCCCAGATGAGTCCAGCTTCACTGCAATCCGATCAAAACCGACGGAGAAAACAGGTTTTTTTTTCGATTTTTTCGTTAATGGCACTTTGCTCGACAACGGTCTAGTCGATCTGCGATATTTAATCCAGATTTGCTAACAAACAGAGAGAAAAACGTCTAATGAGTTGACTTGTAGGGCGCTTACTTGAGCAATCGCCATGTTCGAAAATCTCGAATTTTCCAAGGGGTGCAGTCGAGGATTTGAAAACAGCAAAATTTAAGTCCTCAGATTGCCGCGCCTTTCAATCGCAGGGTTATGTCACCCCAATGACCGATACAGATGCAATAAAAAAAGGCGGTGCATCTGCTGGTTTCCGCGTAAATTGCAATTTGCCTCGTTTTTTGGCATCAAGTCAAAGTCGACGAAATTTGGACATAGAGCCGCGAAACAGAGATCATCAGAAAGAGCGCGTCCTGTTACATACGTGGTTGTCAATGATCACTGCAAAAAATGAGTTCCAGGCAGAACTGATGCGAACAGATCGTTTGCGGGGCAACTTTGACGCGTGAAAAACCGCGTCAGACGTCGCGTTACACGCGCTTGATCATCATCAAATCCATGCTTCTGGAGTCTCTCTTGCTAGTGGATGCGTCAGCGCGGCTCTATAAACGCGTTATTCCCGTGCAATTCGCGCATGAAATTTGATCTAAAATCACGAATTGCTCGTCAGCCATCTGGTCGATCCCACTCTTTTTTGATGTTTTCTGTGGTTTCTTCCTGCATTGTCTTTTGTGTGGAAGTTTGGTGGAAATCTGAAGACCCATTTTTTCAATTTTGGTTTTGGGTGCTCGCCACGACTAAAATTTAATTTGCGTGTGGCGCACCCCGATGCCTTTTGGTACCTTGCAAATTGGGTGTCCCTTGAGGTGTCTAGACCGCCATTTCACGCTACACTGTATTTTGAGTCATCATCGGGACTGGCTGATCAGTTTTAGTTGCCCTTCTGTTAAAATGGACCATCTGGGATGTTTCTCCTGGTATACTCGTGCAAATGGTCACAAATGCATATTGAGGGCGAAGTGCCTCGATCGTGGCCGTCCACAGCGCCAAAAAATGAGTGCAGACATGTAAAATAACTCAATCTCCTTTTTCCTTGTGCCAAAAATAAAAACGCAAACGATCTCTCTCTCCTTTTTTTTTTGTCGCTGCAAAACAATTTCCCACTCCAGATCGCTTCTGGACACACGATGCAGCGAGACTAACAAAAAATATCATATTGCCACAACACAATGCATTTTTCCTTTAGTCATCACACAAAATATAGTAGCTATCCTTCTCTCGTTTTTTTTTTTTTTTTTTTTTTGGTCGATATCATACCTCAAAGAGAGCCGTATTTGGATGCAAAGAAAAGGTTGAAAAGTCGTTGGTTCGTTGCTGGGCGACGAAAAAAAAGCTGCAAAAAAAAAAGGATGCATTCACGCGAAAGAGAGATGTGTGATATGGCGTGCATACTCAATTCCTCTTTTTTTTTGCCTCAATGAGTGTGCCATATTTGGAAGCGAGGAGTTAATTGAGTCGCTGCCCCTGGACGATGACCAAAAAAAAGGGAAAAGAAGCGAGATCAAGCACAAAAAAAAAAAAAAAAAAAAGGATGCCGGACATGCCAATTTTTTTTTGGTCCGATGCGCAACAGGGTCGCTCCCTTCAAGTTTTGTTCTACAGCTTAATGAAGCTTTTTGTATGGAAACCAAAGGACATGTCGCAAAAGTAAAAGAAATATCGGAAAAAGGAAGGAAATAGTCTCTTAAGATTGAGGTTAGACATGTTGTGTGAAAATTTGAAGGCAATCTACTTTGTAGAAAAAAGAAAAAATGGGCCTTTGATATTTTGGGTTTTAATTCTAGATAGTTAATAATTAATGCAGCGGCACGATATCGAATGGCTTGATTTTATCATCATCGGATTGCGCAGCAGGCTTTGTGCGAAGCGCTTTCTTATTGAAAAATTCTTGATCTGTTTGATTGCGTGGGTCGGTCTTGTAAACACTCTTGGCGAGCTTCGCCTTGCGGCGACGATGATACAGAAATAGTAATGCAGCGCAGCCACCAATTGCTACGACCAAGACAGATAGAGAAATGCCTGCAGTAGCACCCGCTGATAGATGACTTGTTTGATTGGATTCTGTTTTGTTACTGTCATTGCCACCATTCGATGATGATCCATCATCAGAAGGGTTGATAAGAGTAGTAACCCACATCATCTTGCTTGTATTCGTGACATTGACAAAATATGCAGTGGATTGTGTGCGGAACGTTTGATCCGCACCAAATAGAATACAGACAAAGGAACTACCGTTGCTATTCGTGTATGACACGCTGTTGTGATAGATCAAGGGTCCTGGCGCGCTGGTGCCTTGTATGGACGCATAATAAAAGTGATTTGCACTTGTGTCGTAAACTAAGGCTGCCTTGGAGCCGTCAATGATGGGCACTACTGAAGTGTATCCATCTCTGAAAGCAATTGGCTGTCCGCCACGGACACCTCCGTAGATGAAGATCAAGGGCGAATTGGGAACTATAGAAAAGTAAATATACGTGAAGCAATCTCAATTTCTGATCATACTGCTGTTAGCTGTGTGGTAAGCGCGCTCTGAGAGTGTATCATTGGACGTGGCTATGGTGGTACGCCATTGCGCATTAGTGGTGCTGTAAATCAACACATTTGTCATATTAACCACCCCTAACCCGTAGGTATACGAGCCTCCAAGAATATATATGTTTGCACCGTCGCTGGACAGGGTGGCGGTATGCATCATACGAACCAAGGAGGTACTCCAAGTTGCAGGTGAGAGCGACCACGCGTTTTGCGCGTAATCAAAGATACTGACACGCGTATAATTGTTTGCAATGGTGTAATCGTTCCCACCGAAAAAAATAACTTGAGTGCGATTGATGCGACTCAAATCAACCATGGCCGAATCAAGCGGATATCGTCCCCGTTTCCAGTCGCTAGAAAGCGTCGAAACATTTTTCCATTCGTTAACATTGTAAATAATTATGGAAGGAGTGGGAAGGTTGCTGCTATCTTCATATCTTGGCCCTTGTCCTCCAAACGCTAGAAATCCTTGCGAATTGTTGATCGGTACCATTTGTAATTGGAATCGCTGACTCAAATCAAAGCCGTTTGTTTGCGCCATCTGCCAACTCGGAGTAGCATTGCGTAAATCCATTTTCACAACCTGGTTTGACAATAAATCCGGAAACCCATCGTTTGCTATAGTCGCAGCACCTCCATAACAACTACAACGCGTAGCATATACAGGTATGAAAATTGAACTCAAACTTTGCATATTTAGTGCATAGCTTACAAGATAGTCTCTGTCACGACGGCACAGCCTACAAAAAAAAAAGAAATTGAGATAGCGTTCCAAAGCAGAGCGGCAAAAGTACCAGTGATGGCGACAGACTGGGGACTTGCAATTACACCGCAAGGGATAAGCGCAAATAATATGTGAAGAGTATACTGGGTCAAAAACATCAGGAAGAAGAAACAGAAAAAACAAAAGATTTTTTGTCAGGTATTCTTGACCACAAAGAGACTAACTTTTGCGTCACGTTACATGAGCATATATCCAGACTACTTCTGTGACTGTGAGACATTGACGAAGTGTGGTGGTTGTGATACTTGTTTTCTTGTCTATTTTTTTTTTTAACGGAGCGTCACGGATGAGAGTTCGCGGCGCCTTTTGGCAAGTACACTCAGCCCTGTGTCACACATTGTACAAGAAGTGGTGTGAGAAAACAAGTTTGCCCAATGTGATACGATTCAACGGGATGGCACCGCACAGCAGAAAAGCCGCGTGCATGGTAAAACTTCTATCTTTCTTTCTATCTTTCTTTAGAAATGATCTCTAATCGCGTAAATTGCCGTTGGATTTGCATGTGTTTAACAAATTGTATTGCGTTTGCAAAGTTAATCATGGCTGTTCAACCAGTCGCAGATAATGGTACATATAAAGTATCGAGATACTGACTTTGAGACGCTAAAAGGTTCTTGATTTTATAGGATGCGCGCTAGTAAATGAGACAATTTGGTAAATGGCAATTGGCACTAATCGACGCATCTGTTGCAGTATCAGTGGCTGATCTCTCTCATATTTTTTTCCAGGTGTTATGGAGGTCTTACGAGTGTGACAGTATACGGTGGACCATTAGATAATTCGTCAGTAACAAACGAAGTGATCAGATTGGACCTGAGCAACGAAAACGCATTCAACTGGCAAACATTCTCGCCAACGCCGGCCGTTTTGGACAAGAACTACAACATAGAGATGTTATCTATCCAGAATGGGCAAGGGTTTCTAATATTCGGTGGCTCAATCAACGTCAAGTATCCAGTTGTCACATATAATGGGTCAACCAACGAATTCAACGGTACGCGAGCCCTCGCCACAAAATATGGGAGTGCATTTCCCAACAGCCCGGCTTTGGTTGATTTGAGTGATATCGGTTTATCCAAGGTCTGGATATTTGGAGGCTTATTTAACCAAATGAACAATAACACGTTGGCGACGGCTGTAATATTTTTTGATTACGCGCATAATACATGGTCCTCATCAAACCCAGCCACACCCAACGGTCAAGGACGGGAGATGCATACGGCTACGCTATCAAATAATGGCAGCCATATTTATATCATTGGTGGATGGTATGTTGCGGGCGATCAAGTTGTTGATGCACGGCCAGCACTGGTGGATATTTGGGCATTCTCCACCGCTGATGGCCAATGGCAAGCCATCAATGCGTCGTCACAAGCTGGAAACACCGGGCGAATTCAACATACGGTCGTTGCAAGTGCGTTTTTTTGTTAAGATTTTCTCAAGCTGACGCGACTTTTTTTTTTATCCCGAAATGTTGCTTTCTATAGTTCCCAATTCATCTTTAATGTTCATATACGGTGGATCATATAGCGACAGCGGGGATCCCATTGGCCCAGAGGAAGCAGCACTTATCTTTGATTACCAAGCACATCATCTGTATTTTCCAACCATTCAAGGCAATGGCCCTTTGGTTTCTCTAAGCAATCACCATTGTGTTGTATACACCAATGTTAAAAGGGGCAGATCGTTTGCTGTAGTTTTGTTTGGGATGGACAGGCGCCAGGATCCGACATCCACAACCGCGTTTCTCAATTTAACAGAACCAGGCTCGTTGAAATGGGTGGCCAATTTCAGCGATCCAATTGCTCCATCCGCAAGCCAAACAAATGAAAGTAATGGGGAAAACGATGGGAATAATCAAAGCGGACTATCCAGCGCCGCGACTGGGGGAATTGTAGCCGCGGCTGCGGTCGTCGGGATCGCAGGCTGCGTCGTGCTGCTCATTGCTTATAGCCGTCGTCGTAAAAACCAGCAAGACTTCTTCTTACAGCAGGATCACAGCCACAGAGAATGGGACGACGAGAGACCCATCAAACCCAGCTCAGGGAATCCAGAGAAAACCAAGCCAGATGCCATGATACCGTGTTGCGACAAGACTAAACCTTTTGCCGAAGGCGCAATCAAGCCCAGTGGTGAATTTTGTAATAAGGGCAGAATCAAGCCATTCGGAAATGACCCCGTGAAGCCCTTTGATCAGCATGAAACATAAAAAACAGTAAAAATAGCACAGTTAATTATTGTAGTCTCACAATGCCGGACTACGGCGATTGGACAAAAAAATTGAATTTGCAGCGCGTCAGCAGGAGTAATTCATTCTTTTATGGCGACTCATTCGTGATCATTCAGTTATAATCAATTGGACCATTCAACTGAAATATTTACCCGGTGTCTGAGGCGCCGGAGTGGACAAAGGCAGCAGAATGAAAGACAAAACGCATTGTGCTGGAAATGGTCCGTCACGAGGCGTCACGTCGTCGGATTTTGAAAATATCAGGTAAAGGCAGCTCAACGTGCTCCTGAATATGTTCTCCTTCCCCTTACTTTGTTCCCGCTCTCCATTTTTCTTTATTTCTTTCTTCTCCATGTCAGCACGCACCTTGACGACGGCGGTAGCCGGGCTCGGCCTTTCTGGCGCCGGGTACTACTTTTATAAGCAGCAGCCCGGCAAAGCGTCGGCGACTGTAGCCGCGTCAACCGACGAGCCCGAGGTATATGACTCGCGTCCCTACAAGCTGCTGACGCCCGACGACATCACGTCACGCCTGCGCAAGGGCCAGTTGGCGAACAGCGTGTCGTCTCTGAAACGTGTTCGTGCAATCTATACCAACCGCTTGCCCTCCAACAACCCCACCGAGGACCACTACAGCTCGTACCTCATTGGCGACGGCCTGATCGCTGGTGTTTACGATGGTAAAAACGTGTTCCACAAAGACACGCAAAGAGCTCCATGGGCCAATGATCTCGGCAATCAGTCTCGCTGACGCGTTTTTCTATTCTTTTTCCGTTTTTTCCCTTTCTTTCTTTGTTTGACAAGGACACATTGGCCCGATGTGTTCGCGCCTGATTCAACGGCAGCTGCCAATTTACGTTGCACGCGAATTGGGCAACAAAAAGCACGAAGATGCGGAAAAGGCGATCAGCCAGGCGTTTGTGGACCTGGATGACGACATCCAAGAGCGATTCTACCGTCTTTTCCCGCGCAATGTCAAGAGTCTGACGGAGAAGGACGTGCAGGATGCTGTGCGCAAGCACCCGCACCCCGAGGCTGCCGATTTGATCATCAAGGAGGCTATCCACGGCTCGTGCGCCTGTGCTGTCTATGTCGACGGCAATGACGTTTATTCTGCCAACACTGGTGACTCGCGTGTCGTCAGTATGTGGTCCAATGGGCAGAATTCACGCGCGAGAATCATGGGCTCAATTCAGTTTCTCATTTTTTAATTAGTTGTGCGCCAAGAGGAAGATGGCTCGTGGTCCGGCCGCCGCCTTGTCGAGGAGGAATCGCCAGCCAATCCGTCGTGGCGTGCTCATATGATCTCGCAGCACCCCAAGGAGGAAGCCGAGACGCTTATTATGCGCAATCGCATCTTTGGCTTGATTGCTGTGGGTGGATGTAAGCACAAAAGACGAAAAAAAATGAAAAAAACGTGGTTTAACCCATTATTTTTCTCCATTTAGCGTTTGGTGACATCATGTACAAGGTGCCTCGCGACTACCAGATCAAGGTGTTGCCGTTTATTCCTTACGAGACATATGCCACGTTTGCGCGTTACCACCATCGTATTGTGAATTATTATCGTACGCCGCCGTACCTGTCTTCCAAACCATTGACGAGCCGACACACGTTGCAAAAGGGTGACAAGTACATCATCATTGCGACGGACGGTCTGTGGGACGAATTGTCGTGGGACAGTGTGCGCAGCGAGGATGGCGATCAAGCGGCGGCTACATTGATTAGCCGTTGGCAGACGGATGCCAGCCAAGAAGCGAATGCGGCCACGCACATGATCCGCGAAGCTTTGTTGTTAGACGCGGTGTACAAGAACATTGGCGTGCGCGAGCCAGTCAAGGACGCGACGCTCGAGATGTCCAAGCGCCTGACGCGCGTCCCATCGCGTCGCTACCGCGACGACATCACTGTCACTGTCATTGAGCTCAAGGAAGACGAGAACGACACCAAGCCCGCCGTCTTGGACGCCGTCGGCCCTGTTACCCCATTGGACCAAATCGTCGTTGAACCGCGTCTGGTCGCGCCCAATTCCTCTTGGTCGCGCTGGATCTGGGGACGCTTGTAGAAACCCCCTATTTCTGCTTTTCTCTCTCTCTCTCTCTCTCTCTCTCTCTCTCTTGCACCCTCTCATTTGATTAAGCATGATTTAGAAGAATAAAAAAAGCGGCACATTTGCGCTCTTTTTTTTTTTTTTTTTTTTTTTTTTTGGAATTGACAAGCAGCGGTTGCCTTTTTAGCACACAGGGACAAAGGCTGGAGATCCCAGCCCATTTTTTGTTTACTCTCTTTTTCCTCATTGTCTATCAATGCTCAAGAGCGCCTTGAAACTTTTCCCCCAGCAAGGTTTCGCCGCTCGTCGCCTCTACTCTTCGCCTGCTCCCTCTCGCTTCCTCAACGACTTTATGACTACGCAAGAAAAGGGCCCCGTCCAGCAGTCTATTGAAGACAAGGTATAAAAAAACGGCTCGAGATTGCACAATTCGCCTTGTTGACACCTTTTTTTCGTCATTCTATATAGCTGATCGAGGCTTTGGAGCCCACTATCCTCGAGACCGTCAACGAGTCTCACCTGCATGCGCACCACTCCGCTATGAAGGGAAATACCAACAAGGAAACTCACTTCAAGTAAACAAAAACGAAAAAAAAATGTCACGACTTGACCCTCACTCACTCGCCCTTTCTCTGATTTACAGGGTCACCGTGGTGTCTGATAAGTTCCAGGGCAAGGTAATTGCATAAAGAGGGAAAAAAAATGAGGCATGGAATCAAAGGGGCGAGGAAATGGCAGCTCACATTCAATTTTAGACGTTGATGCAGCGCCACCGCATCATCTATGGTCTCTTGGACGACGAATTGAAGCAAGGGCTGCACGCTCTGACGCTCAAGACTAAGACGCAAAGCGAATTGGACCGTGCGAAATAAAAAAATTATAGCCAATTGTATCATAGACTATTTTCGAACATGTCGATCAAAATTGATGAACAAAAGGGGATTGCGCTGCGCCAGGCCAATTGGCCTCAGAGAGACGCAGAGTGACAATGGAAATGGTGGCATACCATTACACAAATCGACAAATCGACAAAACAAGCAATTTTACTTTTGATTTGTTCGCACGTCTCTTGTTTCTATTACTTTGTTGCCAGTTCATGCAGTGACACGATAGCAAGGAGACACGCCAGGTGACCTTTCATGTCAAAGAATGAGTCACTTGGGGGCAAGGAGACCCAGTGTGGGGGCCGCGGCAGAGGGTGGCTAGAGGTCGGATCCAACACCTTTTGAAAGGGCGCCCTTTTTTTTTTTTTTTTTTTTTTTTTTTTGGTCCTTTTCTCCACTCTCTTTTCTCCACTTTTTCTCGTTTTTTTTTATTCTTACAATGACTGACACCTGGACTGCCAGCAAGGTGCGTTCCACCTTTATCGACTACTATAAGAACTTGGACCACACGTTCTGCCCCTCGTCGCCAACCGTCCCTATCGATGATCCGACGCTGCTTTTTGCCAACGCTGGCATGAACCAGGTAAACAAGCCGCTCTGGCCTGATCAAAACACGTCTTTTGGACAAGTTCAAGGCCTTACGCGCGTGTTTGCTCCTTTTTTTTCTTCGTCTTTTAGTACAAGTCCATCTTTTTGGGTACCGTCGACCCCTCGTCGCCCTTGTACTCGGTCAAGCGCGCTACCAACTCGCAAAAGTGTATTCGTGCTGGTAAGTCAGGACGCGCAAAAACAGCATTTTGGCAAGTGAGATGGCTGATTTCCACATTTTTTTTTTTTGTTTTTCCCAATTTTCAATCCAAAAGGTGGCAAGCACAATGACTTGGATGATGTGGGCAAGGACACGTACCACCACACCTTCTTTGAAATGCTGGGCAATTGGTCCTTTGGCGACTATTTCAAGGTACGGCAGCGACCATTGGATCCAATTGGGCGCAAAGATGAGACTCACCTGCTTTTTGGCTGAATAGAAAGAGGCTACTAAGTACTCCTGGGACTTTTTGACCCAGGTCTTGGGTTTGGAGGCCGATCGCCTGTACGTCACGTACTTTGGTGGTGACGAGGCCTCCGGCATGGAGCCTGATTTGGACGCCAAGCAGATCTGGCTGGATCTCGGCATCGATGAGAAGCGTCTGTTGCCCGGCAACGTCAAGGACAACTTCTGGGGTAAAAAAAAAATCATCTGCTGGCCCAATTGCGTTGCCAATTTGCTCATTTTTAAATTTCTTTATTGTTTTTTGCGCAGAAATGGGCGAGACGGGTCCTTGTGGTCCCTGCTCCGAGGTCCATTACGATCGCATTGGTGGTCGCGACGCCGCCCACCTCGTCAACATGGACGATCCCAACGTTTTGGAGATCTGGAACATTGTGTTCATCCAATTCAATCGCGAGCAAGGTGGCAAGCTCCGCTCGTTGCCTGCCAAGCACATCGACACTGGCCTGGGTCTCGAGCGCCTTGTCTCCATCATGCAGGACAAGCCCTCCAACTACGACACCGACGTCTTCACGCCCTTGTTTGTCAAGATCCAGGAGCTCACGGGTGCCCGCGACTATGCCGGCAAGCTTGGCGCCGAGGATGCCGACGGCATTGACACTGCCTACCGCGTCGTCGCTGATCACATCCGTACGCTGACGTTTGCCATCACTGATGGCGGCGTTCCCTCCAATGAGGGCCGTGGCTATGTCTTGCGCCGTATTTTGCGCCGTGGTGCCCGCTATGTTCGCAAATACTTTAAGGTCCCCATCGGCAGCTTCTTCTCCTCGTTGGTCGACACTCTCGTCGAACAAATGGTACGCTTTTCAGAAACAAAAAATGCACTATTTTTTTCTAATTTTCCTCTTTTTTCCTTTTTAGGGCGGCGCGTTCCCTGAGCTCCTGACCAAGGTCGACGACGTCAAGGCTATCCTGGACGAAGAGGAGGTTGCCTTTGCCAAGACGCTCGACCGCGGTGAGAAGCTTTTTGAGGAGTATCTCGCTGCCACCAAGGAGCGCGGCAGCTCCATGCTGTCTGGCAAGGACGTCTGGCGCTTGTACGACACGTACGGCTTCCCCACCGATCTTACGCGCATCATGGCCGAGGAGAACAACATGTCCATCGACGAAAAGGAATTCGAGGCCGCCCAAGAGGCTGCCAAGGAATTGTCGCGTCGCGGCAAGGCTGGCAATGACGCCGCCGAGGTTGTCGCCTTGGATGTCCACGATCTCGCCGCCCTTGGCAAGGACGACCAGGTGCCCACCACCGACGACTCGGCCAAATATGGTAAAAAGTGACGTGAAAAAAAAAGAGACGTGTCTGACCATTCGTCTTTTTTTTTTCTTTCCTTTGGCAGCCGGTGCAAACATTGAAGCCTTGATCAAGTCGATTTACTACAAGCACGAGTTTTTGAATGCCACCGACGCCATTCCCGAGGGTGCCCGCTTTGGTATCTTGACGGACAAGACCAACTTTTACGCCGAATCTGGTGGTCAAGAGTACGACACTGGCAGCATCATCTCGCTCGATGGAAAGAACGAGTTTGCCGTCGTCGACTGCCAGGTGTATGGTGGCTATGTCCTCCACGTTGGTCACCTCAAGTATGGTCAACTCAAGATCAATGACCAGGTTGAATTGACCTTTGACGAGGTAAGTTCCCAGAGAGCGAAAGAGTGAGAGAGAGAAAAAAATGAGGGGGAAATCGACTGACTCTCATTTTTGTTCCCATTTAGCTACGCCGCCATCCCTTGAAGAACAACCACACGTCGACCCATATCCTCAACTATGCTCTGCGCAAGGTCTTGGGCGACTCTATCGATCAACGTGGCTCGTTGGTTGCCCCCGAGAAGCTTCGATTCGATTTCGCCTACAAGGTACGTGGCACGTGGGGGGAGGGAGGGCAAAAGCGCAACGGACGCCTCTCAACCTTTTTTTTTTTTTTTTTTTTCTTTTTTTTTGCAGACTGGCGTCAAGCCCAAGGAATTGGCCGAGGTTGAAAAGATCTGTAACGAGTTTATTGTCAAGAACTCGCCCGTGTACTCCAAGGAGGTTGCCTTGCCTGTTGCCAAGGCGATCCACGGTCTGCGCGCCGTTTTTGGCGAGACGTACCCCGACCCCGTGCGCGTCGTGTCGATTGGCTACGATGTGGATGAGGTGACGGCCGACGTGTCCAACCCTCAATGGGCCACGACCAGCATCGAGTTTTGTGGTGGCACGCACGTGACCAAGACGGGCGACATCAAGCTGTTCTGCCTGCTTGAGGAGAGCGGCATTGCCAAGGGCATCCGCCGCATCATCGCCGTCACGGGCGACGAGGCCATTCGCGCCGACCAAAAGGCCAAGCTGTTCTCGCAGCGCATCGACCGCCTGGACCACCTCAAGGGTGCTGAGCTCGAGGCCGAGATCAAGGCCATCGGCCGCGATTTGGACGTCTTGTCCGTGTCTGTCGTGTCCAAGCAGGAATTCCGCGACCGCTATGCCAAGTCGCGCAAGGTCTTTGACGATTTGGAGCGTGCCCGCCAAAAGGAGGCCGAGAAGCAGGTCACAGAGACCCTCAAGACCTACTTTGAGCAGAACCCCGACGCCAAGTACATTGTCTTGCCCGTCCAGCTCGCCGGCAACTCCAAGGCCATGATCAAGACCATCACCTTCTGCAAGAACAGCCTCAAGGACAAGGCCGTGTACTTGATCTCCCCCGACCAGGAAGCCGGCCGTGTCGCCCACAACTGCTTCGTCGGCAAGCCCCTCATCGAGCAGGGCTTCAAGGCCTCCGATTGGGCCGCCGTCGTCGCCGAAAAGGTTGGCGGCAAAAAGGGTGGCAGCAACGATACCGCCCAGGGCCAAGGCGACAACCCCGCCGCCGTTGATGACGCTGTGGCCGTCGCCAACGAGTTTGCCAAGATGAAGATTGGTGCTTAGATCCACGTCGTGTAGATAGCCGCTTTTTTCTCTTTTTTTCTTCCCACTTTGTCCCAGACATATCTGCTTTTTTTTTTCTTGTATACTTTCTTTTTGCGTACTTTTATGCTGTTTATGAAATAAAATAGGGCGCCTCGGCCACACAAACACCCAGTGACCCTGTATGTTTTCCGGATGCGCGTAAAAAAAAAAAAAAAAAAAAAAAAAAAAAAAAAAAAAAAAAAAAAAAAACGCAGAGCGCAGCATGTATCAAGTATCATTTTAATTTACAGTACTAATGCAGCATTTCGCTAATAACATATGACAGCGTCGGGCACCGCAATGGCAGTCCACTCAAGAACTTGATTATGATTACTGTATTCTTTAGACATGTTTCATCATACTGAAAGATCTTCAAACACCTAGATTTCTCAAAAATTGACTCGATCACAACATCCCACACAAAATTGGTGGAATGAAATACGAAGAACATACCGTATCATATGATAAAAATTGGACTATGATACTGTACAAAAAAGTGAGTCATTTGATATCATAGACATGCATGCAACATGGAGGAAATCAAATGATTATATTATCATACTACTGATACACATACTAGAAATATTAACAAAATTGCAAGTTTTGTTTTTTGACGCTTCCTTCGTCCTATTACTGTATGTAGCTATTACAGCATTGTTTTACGTATCATAAATCTAAAATTTAATGGCGTGGATTGACGAATAATACCATACAGTAGTAATGCATTTTCATTTGTATCAGAATCGTATCGTAATCTTGCAAGTGCGACAAGATGTGGCGAAAATACTGTATCATACAACGCACGCTATGATACTGTATCTATCATATCAAATGCCTGAAGCATCGCTCTACAGGCTACAATACGTACACTGCAACACTTGCATTTGGAAAATGACAAAGCGTGTTTTTGGGACTTTGATGACCAGTTGTGCTTCCAGAATTTTTTTTACAGTCTACTTGCTCGCAGATGAAAGTTGCTGCATCACGGCATGAACTATCGCCTGTGCTCTAGACGAACCCGCCCGATTTCTTTTGGACTCAAAAATGCGCCCAACAAAAATCACATATTTGTACTATTTTGCATTCAAAATCTGGACATCTGCATGGTCGACCCCTCTGAAAAATAGCTGCATCAAGTTCAGCGCAAAATTTGCAACAAAAAAGCTTAAACTCCCAAAGCGCTACGACCACTTTTGAAAAATTCAGGGGTCACTCAGGGGTCACACATTTCAATCTAAGAAATGCCAAATTTGGGAAATTTCGAACTCCGAGTGATCAATGCATCCCAAACAGGTAACTCCGACAATTTGCCACCGGCAGAAAACATGACAGGTCACCCCAACTTTAAGAAAAATACCCAAAGAGTGACGCATGAACGGCGATCGACTGAGAAAAAGTGCCTACTTTGGCCAAGATTTTTTTTTTTGCAAAAATTTAAGGTTTGGCACTTCCAAATTAAGAGTGTAGATTGCATGGAATTTTCATTTTTTATTTTTTACAGTATTTTGCACATTTTTGTTTGCCGAGTGGGCTGCAACAGGCTGGTGAAATGACCGATGCAAAAAGTTAAAACCCAAGTTAGCGCGCCCCAAGTCATCCCATTAGATGCTTTGCCCGCCTATTTATTATTAAAACTGGAATAAAAATCACAAGTTTATTAGACCGTTGTCGAGCAAATCGCAATCAAAGATTTTGATGAAAAAGTGAATTTTCTCTGCGAGTTTTAGCCATCCATCGATGAAACTGGTCTCATTCGATATACTGTAGACGCAAGAAGAGATGATGCGTTCGACACGTTAAAAGCACTGTGTGTTGTACAATCCGTTGTCAAGAACATCGCCATTGAAAATTTTTGTAATGTTTGGACGGCTTTCACAAGCATACAAAGGTCATGCCTCGGCGAAAAAAACCATTCCAGAAATGACCTCCGAGCCTGTCTCTCTCGAATGGTACCAATTTCACCCTGATCCACGAAATATTTCAAGAGCCCACCGCTGAATTTGGGAAAATATCGATATTTTGAATTACGGTATCTGCATTTAAGGAGCACTCAACCGACGACCTCGCACCACCGGGTACAGTAAAAAAAAAAACATTTTGAAAATGATGTCCAAGCGTGTTTCTTTCGAATGATGGTGCGTGCCAAGCAGTATCATCATATTGTAGTTTCACCGCAATCCACGAAAATTGCGTCAGACCTACCTACAGTACTGTACGTAGATGGGGTTGCGGCGCTAACCTACCACAAGTGGTCTAGCACCCTCACGCGTTAGTCGAGGCCCGGAGGCGGAACTTGTTTCTGAAAAGAGGGAATGAAATCTATTAATGTCAAAGTTTTCATGAGACCACGGTCGCTTGATGATGCGAAAAAACGATTTTACTGTAGAAAACCACAGAATTTCCAAGGGATTCAGCCATGCATTAGTTTTTAGGTCTTCGCATTGGCACACCATTCAACCACAAGGTAAAATTATACAGCATTCACTGATAAATTGCAGTTAAACCAGGGGTCAACCGACTGGTTTTCGCGCTTCATGTGTTTGAGTCGTACCGTATTTTCACCACAAGGCTATCATAGTCCACAGAAATGGGGCCATATTCTTTTTTTTTTTTTTTTGCCATTACGTACAGTACCGTGGTTTCTCCAAGTGAATTCTCTCATGTGCAAATTTGGAATGATTCTGGGGAATCGTTTTCAACTTTTTTTGGGCGCTTTCCATGGTACAATTGCAGCCGTATATGAATCTTTTTAATAATACGCGCTGCCAGATGGCCCCAAATTAGAAGCAGACGACGAGTGAAGGCAATGAAGCTCACAGCAGTGGCTATTTGCGGAGAGATGCAGAGGAATGACAAAATTACAATGAAACACTGAGGATTTTCGACACTTCACTGATCGTCCCGACATACAGTACGTATTCCCTGCCAGCCTGCGTCCGTTGTGCGCACATTCAAAGTCTCCATTTATTGCCACGCCAGAGCATCATCGCATGTCATGTCCGCCGTCGGTCAAATCATATTTGAGCCTTTTGTGATTTGAACCATTTGAATGCGAGTCTATAAAAATGGTCGCTACGGGATTGCTAGAGCAAGATCATAATATAATCGTGTGTAAAGTTGATGTTTTGCGCGTTTGTCAAGCGCGTCGAGCCATTGCGACACGGTGTGACACCAAATCACTAAAAGTCTATTTCTGCATGATGCGAATGGCGGCTGCTTGCGGGGGGAGGGGCATGGGGGCTAGGCAAAATGACTCATCCAATCAGGATGGCGGAGCATGGTCTCATCTTTCAAGCAGGCGGAATAAAGAAACGAAGCGGCGCGTGAGCTGTCAATTTTTGGTTTCTTTTTCTTTTATTTTTTGACTTTTTCAGCACACACGCGTTTATAAGTACAACATGGTGAATATTGGTATTGTCGGTTCTGGTCTTGTTGGCTCTGAGCTTCTCCAGCAGCTCAAAGTGACGGGTGCGAAGCGTCTCAACGTTGTTGGTTTCACGACGTCGAAGAAAATGGTGCTTTCTGACACGGCGTATGCGCCTTTGGATCTTGGTCAGTGGAAGGAGGCGCTGCAACAGGGTGTTGCGGCGGACCTTGGCGTGTTTGCCAAGTATCTGTCGAGCGGCAAGGACCACGGCATCATTGTGGACTGCACAGCATCGGATAGCGTCGCCGAGTTGTATCCGTCGTGGCTGCAGCTTGGTTTGAGCGTGGTCACGCCCAACAAAAAGGGCTTTAGCGGCCCTCTCGAGCTTTACAAGTCGATCAAATCGCTTTCTGGCAATCTCAATGGCTCGGGCAAGGCGCCATTTGCGTACCATGAGTCGACGGTGGGCGCTGGTCTGCCTGTGCTCAACACGTTGGCTGATTTGGTCAACACGGGCGACAAGGTGGTCAAGATCGAGGGCATTTTCTCGGGCACGCTGTCGTACCTGTTCAACAACTTCTCGAGCCTGACCGGCGGCAATGGCCAATCCTTCTCGGAAAATGTCAAGGTGGCCAAGGAGCTCGGCTACACGGAGCCCGATCCCCGCGACGATCTCAATGGCATGGATGTCGCACGCAAGGTCACCATTTGCGGCCGCCTCGCCGGCGTCGATCTCGACTTGTCCACGCTGCCCGTCGAGAACATTGTGCCCGGTCCTCTCCAGACCGTCGCGTCTGCTGACGAATTCATGGCCAAGCTGCCTGAATACGATGCTCACTTTGCCCAGATGAACGAGGACGCCAAAAAGGAAGGCCAAGTCCTGCGCTGCGTCGGTCTCGTCGATGTTCAGGGTGGCCAGAGCGGTGTCAAGCTCACAAAGTAAGGTTAAAAAAGAACAAAAATTCGTACCAAAGACCCCATTGGGGGGCGCCATCCTCACGTGTGTTCCCCCTCTCCCCTCTTTTTTTAAGGTACCCCGGCTCGCATCCGTTTGCTTCGCTCCAGGGCAGTGACAATATCATCAAGTTCACCACCGAATACTTCCCCAATGGCCTGATCATCCAAGGTGCTGGCGCTGGTGCCGCCGTCACGGCCTTTGGTATCTTTTCGGATATCCTCAAGGTGCAAGGCCGCGTCGAATAGACAAAAATTAAAAATAAAAAGTGCGGCCGATTCTATCTAGTGAGATCGGGGCGCGTGCGGTTTTTTTTTTTCTTGGGTTACGATTTTAAAGGTGGTAAAAATTAAGGTTTCAACGTGTAAGATCAAAATGGGAGAGGGGAAACGAGGAGAGGATATCGAGAGAGGCTAAAAGCAGTTCACAAAATAATACAAGAGGGAGACTTGGCATCTTGGTCCGTCTTCAAATGCACTAAAAAGTGAAAAAATCGCGCGTGATGAGGCATGGAGGCAAATCTCTTTACGTGTTTTGCGCATTACCAGAGACCGCGACGCGGCCAGCTTGGTCAAAGACTTCTCGGATGCCGCGGTTGTGCTTGGCGGAGCACTCTAAATAGAAAAAATAAGGTGAGAGGGGACCCAGAAATGCTGAGCTTCCACACTTTTTTTTTTGTGTGCGTTTACCAAGATAGCGCACGGCATTGATACTGCGTGCGACGCTCAATCCCTAGCGACACGAGAGTGAAAAGAAGAAAGAGGTCAAGTAGGAGTGGAGAGAGGAGGGAAGAAGCGAGTCAATTGAACCAATTGAGCACGGGCATGGTTTCTCCTTTTTTTTTTTTTCAAAGTGTGCAATTACCTCTTCATACATGACGGGTGGCGATTTCATTTTCTTGACGCTGTCCTCATCGTCACGAAGGTCGCATTTCAAAGCGACCAGGATGATTTTGGCGTGGGGGCAATGTTCCAACACCTCGTCTAGCCAGCGATTGGGGATGTTCTCGAGCGAGTCGCGGCTATCGACGGCGTAGCACATCATTACGGCGTGCGTGTCAGCGTACGACAATGAGCGCAGACGATCGAATTCTTCCTGGCCTAAATCCAAGCCAATTGGCCCACACAATGAGCGCAAAATCTCGTTTTTTGTTTTTTTTCCCTCTTACCAGCAGTGTCCCACAACGACAATTCGACGGTCTGATCATCGACGGTCATCTCATGTACGTAATTTTCAAAGACGGTGGGCTCGTATACCTATTAAATTAAAGTGGTGAGTCACCTGCGAGCTGTCCACACCTTTGGGACAGAAAAAAAAATCTACCTGAGGGAAAACACCTTTTGTAAAGACATTGAGAATAGAGGACTTGCCAATAGAGCCGTCGCCCACAACGACAAGTTTGCGATAAAGGGGCTTGTTGGCTTTGCCGCAGACAAACATGAAGAAACGAGAAAGAAAGAGAGTGAAAAAAAAAAGCGCCTTTCGCCAAATTGTCGCCCCTTTTTTATCTTCTTGTGCCTGCTCTTTCTTGTTTTTCGGGATTTTCAATCTCCGATGGGTAAGCCGCACTTCCGAAGAAAAAAAAATAAAAAGGCAGCTCGCCCTTTTGTTGTTGTTTCCTTTCCCTTTCCACCTCTTTGTAGAATCTTTGATCCCTTTCCCCTCTTCTTGACGCCTCTCGTCTCGTGTTCATAGCTCTTCTTCGTTTTTTTTTCTCTTTCTTTTTTTCTCTTTCTCTTTTTTTCCTCTTTTTCTTTCTTTCCCCCTTTTTTCTTCTCTCTCAGTCATGTCTGCCCCCGCTCAACCTGAAGTGTTCACTGTCTATGTTGGCAACATTGATCAACGGTAAGCTCGGCTCATCTCATCCCCGATCTATTGCTCATCCGCTTCTCTTTCTTGTTTTCCATAGTGTCACCGAGAACATGCTGCAAGAAATCTTCGCCACTCTTGGTGTTGTTTTGCAAGTCAAGGTCATCACTCCCGTAAGGCCCTTGAAAAAGATATAAAAAAAAAAAAGAAAAAAAAAAAGGGAAATCGGACCAATAGGCTCACCTGACACCGCTTTTTTTTGCCATCCATTCCGCGCATTCTATAGTCCAAGCGCCATGTTTACGTAGGTGATCGAGCATGGGCGAGCACGCACGGGCGTATCGCACGATAAAAGACCACAAAAGACCAAGAGACGACAGGAATTGATCATCCCCTCTTTTTTTTTTTTTTTTTTCTCAATCGATAGAATGGCGTCAACTACGGCTTTGTCGACTACACTGACCGCCGCGCTGCCGAGCAAGCGATCAATGACATGAACGGCCGCAAGATCTTCAGCCACGTAAGACGATAAAGTATAGTGCGGCCCAACGGAACGAGTGATTGATCGCTTTTTTCTTGTTCGATTTTGCAGGAAATCAAGGTGAACTGGGCTCAGCCTGGTAACAACAGCAACAACGCCGCCGCGCCCGCCCCTGTTGCGACCAACAAGGAGGATACCTCTGCGCATTTCCACGTCTTCATTGGCGATTTGGCCCCCGAGGTCACTGACGAGATGCTCATCAAGGCTTTCACCAACTTTGGCTCCATGTCGTACGTCCATCAAAAAATAGGGGTGTCGGTGGGCCCTCGTTTGGATCATTTGGCTGACATCTTGCTCCTTTTTTTCTTGTTTTTAGTGAGGCTCATGTGATGTGGGATGGCAACTCTGGCAAGTCTAGAGGCTATGGCTTTGTCGCCTTCCGCGAGAAGCCTGACGCCGAGCAGGCCATTGCCACCATGAACGGTGAATGGATTGGCAGCCGTGCCATCCGCTGCAACTGGGCTACCCAAAAGGGTAAAGGAAAAAAAAAAGGACGTCTTTATTGCTTTGGCGTGCAAATTGACACGCTTTCTTTTGCTTTTTTGTTCTTGTAGGTCAAACCGCCACGCCTCCCCCTCAACCCGGCCAGCAATTGCCCTATGAGGTCGCTGTCCACCAAACCCCCGCCTATGTCACCAGCGTCTACGTTGGCAACCTCGCCCCTGAGGTCACCCGTAAGCGAGCCCTCCCCCGCCCCTTCCTCTTTGATAGCACCACCACCGTCAATGGCCACGTGTGGCATCAATTGCGTCAATGGACCCCTTCTTTCACGGCATAATTTTGACATTTTCTGACAATTTTTTTCTCTATTTGGCAGAAAACGACCTGTTGCACCCCTTCCAACGCTTTGGCTTTGTCCAAGAGATCAAGCTCCAGGCTGACCGTGGCTTTGCCTTTGTCAAGTAAGACACTGAGAGTTAAAAAGTGGGATCAATGGCTTATGTATTTCGTTTTTTTTTCTTCTTCTTCTCTTTAGGATGGACACGCACGAGAATGCTGCCCATGCCTTGGTCCACTTGCAAAACATGAACCTGCACGGCCGCAATGCCAAGGTAAGCCGGTGATGGCACTCTAGCGTGATCAATTGGAGTGCTCATCTCCATTTTTTCCTTTTCTTTTTTTCTTAGCTTTCGTGGGGCAAGGACCGTCCCCCTGCGAACTGGCAATCGCACCACCACCACCACCATCACCACCACGGTGGCTACCAACAGCAAAACTGGAACAACAACCAAATGTACCGCGGTAGTAAGTGACAAACTCCAAAAAAACTTTTTTTTTTTTGCCAATTTCGACGGCGACGCGACGCGACACAGTCTGGTTGACGCACTTTTCTTTTTCTTTCTTTCCCTTTCACCAGAGCCCCATGCTGGTCCTGGCCAGATTGCTGGCAACCCCGGCGTGCCTCCTGCTGGCTGGGCTCAGCCTGGTCAACAGCAACCCTTGTACAATCAATACAACGCTGGCGGCCACATGTAAACAAGCATCCTTGGCCATTCTCTTGCGTGCACGCTGTTCAATTTGCCCTCCCATTTCACCTCCTTCTCTTCACCCGCTCCCCCCTTCCCTCCACCCACATGACTAGTGCCCCCCTTTTCTTTTTTTTTTTTTTTCTTTCGCTTTTTTTCCCTTTTTTTTCTCTCTCTCTCTCTCACCTCACTATATTTTATTTTATGCCTCTTTTCCTCTGTTCAATCCATCCAGTTCCATCGTCTTTATTTATTCTCAAAATGAAATGTAAATACAGTAATTTGGCTTGACAAGGAAAAAAAATTCGTACAAACCGCATTCATGATTGCTTTACGGAATCCACCACAAAATAAAACCATCCTTTTTCCTTTCTCTTTTGTCTTGTCGACCCAGTCTGCGATCAATTGGACTTTTCATTTTTTTTTTTTTTTTTTTATGCGAATGACGATATGAATCGCGTGTTCATGGGAGCGTGTGGATTCTCCCCCATGGAAAAGCGCGGTTTATTTTCATGCTTGCATGTGAATTGCGATGAACAAAAGGGGGCAAGAAGAGGCTAGCTTGTCGGATGCGGGTGGAAGAGATTGACGACCTTGACGGAGCCGTCGCGCGAGCCAAGGAGACATGTGTTTGAGGCGTTTGTCCAGTCGACGGCGGTGATTGACTGGTAGGGATGCTGGGGGTCGAGCTGGAGCACGGGTCGTCCATCGGCGACGCGATACACGGTGCCGCGCGTGCCATCATGCGACGCGTGGTGGCGACCGTGCTGATTCTGCTGATGCGGCTGTGCCGCGCAGAGCACGTGGTTCGTGTCGTCGGCAAACGCGACCATTTGCGCGCGTGGGACCATGGTCAGCAGCGATTGCGTGACGCCCTCCTCGGCCGTCGACGAAAACGACGCGAGACGCGCCGACCGCGATGAAGACACGGACGCGCGCGACGATGACGACCGGTTGGACGCTGGGCGCACCGAGAATGCCGGCGACGACACGGATGGCTGCGGGTCCATGTGCAAAACAGCCGTCGTGAGCAAATTGGACACTGGCGTTGCTGTGGTCGCCGGTGCTGGCGGCGATGTCGACAGACCGGATGCCATGGACAAGGAAGGCGACGTTGCCGACGAAAGCGACAAGGACGAAGGTGGAAATCCGGGTAAAACGTGCGATTGCAGCTGTTTTCCAGGTTTGTGAATCGACCATTGGGCCAATGCACCGCCGTGATCAATGGTGTAAATCGAATTCTCGTCAAAGCTGAATTGTGCAGTGCATGCAGGCTGCTGAGACGGTAATTTCCACTCCATGATCGATTTCATCGTGCGCACATCTAAAAAAAAAAAAAAGTGGAAAAACACGCATGTCAGAAACACCCCAATGGTTCTTTCTGATTGCATTGTCATTACCAAAGATGCGCATGGTGCCGCATCCGTCGCCAGATACAAGCATTTGACCATTGTGGTTGTGTTTGATCGTGTAAATGTCCGTGGTCTCTGACGCGTCCAATTTGAAGATGCCCTAAAACAATCAAAAAGTGAGCAAGCGTGCCCAATTGGAAATAAAAGCGCGGTCCAATGGAAGAGAGTAGGGCTCGTTGACTCCCCTCGTCGTCTTTTTGCTTACTGAGGATGACAGGCTCTTGAGATTCCACGCGACAAGCGCACCGTGTTGCTTTGATAACGGTTTCATCCGGCTACCTGATGCAGAACACACAATCACAGGCTCAACAGGGCTGGATGAGAGCTGCGTCACCCTGCAGACATAAAAAAAAGACAACATATGAGCCGATTGCACTTTTTTTGCCAACATGGTGTTTCTCCAGCTTGTTTTTACCATGGGTATTTTTCGGACGTGCCAAATTCCTGGACGACGGACCGATTTTCAGTGTTGTAGACGCGAATCATCCCGTGATCGGTCCCAAGAAAGAGCTAAAAAAAAAAGTAAAAGCGCGACGCGATCCGTTAAAGACCAGCCAATTGCACAGATATTTCCTTACAAATCGATCAGAACGCGCATCCCACGCCATGGAAAGCACGTTAAAGTTGTTGGTCTTTAATTTCTGCGGTGTCGTAGCATGACCCTTGTAGCTCCATATTCTAAAGCGCAAAAAAAGCAAAAAAAAAAAAAAAAGATCAAAAACCAGCCGAAGTTGCGTGTCATTGACGGCCACTCTCGCCTAATTCAGCGTGCTTTTGACCCCTTTGTCGTACCTAACAATGTTGTCCATGTCGCAGCTCGCGATGAGTGTGCCGAGAGTGGAGAATTTGGCATGGGTAATGGCAGACGCGTGTTCCGAGTATTCCTCTTGGCTGAGCACGACAAAGGGCTCGTCCTTGGCGTCCGGCGTGGTATCTGAGGCAGCCGAGGCTGCCTGCGGGCTGTCATTGGTATCGTGCCCTGTCGCTGCTATGCCCGAGACCACCGACGTCAAGCTCGCGTCCTGTTGCTGAATGGATGCCGCGCGCTGCCGCATCAACGAGATCCCGTCCGTCATTTCGCGCCGTGTGTCGTCAAGCTGTCACAAGAAAAAACAAAAAGAGCGTGTAAGTGCTCAATTCACACATCAAAAACGCGTCGCGTCACATTCACGCGCGCTTTTCACATGCCAGCCCGTGTCGCATCTCAATGCAAGTTCCCATGCACGTCAACATTTGGTTTCTGCACCCCCAATTGAGCGCGTCGCGCTGTTTTTTTTACGCGCTTTTTCTCAGATTTTCATTTTTTTACCTCGACTTTGAGTTTTGCCACCTCATTTTCGCGTGACTCGAGCATAGCCTTAAGCTGATCCATGGAGGCGCGTAGGGATTCGATTTCTGATTGCTGCGATTTGCGCATTGTGCGATCAGCACTAAAGGTAAGTAGGCTTGGTAAAGCTACAGGCAGAAAAAGAGAAAGATTGAGCAAGTGATGCGGAGGGTGTAACGAGGGTCCAGTGGAGCCTACGCATGTTTTGAAAGATTGTGGCGAGAAAATTGTGTAGCGATGTCGTATAATTGTCGACCCATTGCTTGGTAAAAAAGGTTTCAAACGCAGGATCTGATGCAGGCTGCTTGATATAGGGCAAAGCTGCAAATAAAAAAATAGACATTAACAAATGCCATCACAGATCAAGCACGATTCCAATTTACTGAACCAAGGTGTCCAATCTGGATTGCTGTGGAACTCCGCGCCATAAAGATCGAAAAATTCCCTGATCTTGTCGCGTTTCTTGTGCTGGATGGCTACAAGAATAATAAAAGATGAGACACGGGCATTGGCGGAAGGAATGGAGGCGCGATTGAACGGTATTTACCGTGGACGAGGTAGTGGCGCAAAAGGCAAAGCTCGAATTTCTTGGCCGTGCGCTGGAAACGCGTATCCAGCCGCGAGAAAAAGCGCAAGTCCAAATACCGATAATAGTCCACGAGGCTCTGGATATCGCTGGACGTCACAAACGAGAGCAATTCCTCGAGAATTTTATCGACCTAGTCGTAAAACAACCGCAATACGCGTGAACGGCCCTCATTTCCACCCTCGTTCCTTTTCACCACCACCTTTACCTGGAACCCTTTATCTCGGTCTGTCCGGCTCTCCATGTCCAACGCACGAAACGTGCTGGTGAAGCCCCTAAACTGCAGCAACAATACGCCAAAACGTTAGAAAAGCGTGTCCGCGTCGGTCTTTTTTCTCACACGGCACACTCAATCCGCGCGCACTCACCAGTAAATACTCTTTGACAAGATCATCGACCTGATGAAGAGAGTTCATGGAGCAGAGTACAAAACGTAGCTGGCACGTGAAGCAAAAGAAATAAAAAAAGGGGGGAGGCGGAGGTGCAAAGCAAAAGAGAGAGAAAAAAAGGGGGTGAGCGGGAAGAAGAAAAGCGTTTGAAAAAACAGGCGGGGTCTGGGCCCCTCCCCTTTTTCCCTTTTCGCAGTAAAAAAATTCAAGCCCAGAGTTGCACCGTGCCTACAACCTTTGGTGCACCGTGCTCATGGTCGCAGATTCTCGGCAACCTTGAACATTAATCACTTGTACCGGTAACTTTTTAATTGCCAATCTATCCTGTCATCTGCTTCTTTCCAAAGATGCCATCATTGAAAATAAACCGGCTGGTTGTGTTAAAACAAGCAAAACAAGTATAAACTTTTGTCTTTTGAGATATCACTATTAGTTTTTTTGTTTGCAAACGCGAGAAAAAGAGCCCTCAAGTCATGGCACTGGATTGTCACATTCAACCATTCTTTTTAAAACTTTGCATCTTGACAGGTTGCGCATTAATTGCTCCTTTCGTTGTGTTGCACGCGGTTTTCAATTTTTTTTTTCCTCGTTGTATTCTTAAAAATATGCAGGATGATGATAGGAAAGCAACTAACGCGTGTCACTTGGTCAACGAATCACTAGTTTCTTTCCTGCAGGTTGTAAATTCATCGACAGGCGATCAAAAAAAAAAAAAAAAAAGTAAAACAAGCCTATTCTGTATGTTCTTGATTCTCATCTAAGCTATCGCCACAGTTTCGCTGCATAGGATGCAACTTATGGAGGCGCAAAACATAGAATTAAGTCTGGCGCCACCAATAAAAAAGAATTATGCCGAGCAAAGCCTACAAATGCCAAAAACGCTCAATCAATTTGAATTTGCTTGCATTACAGTGATTAGATCTCTGCCAAGATTGCCATCTTTGGTTTTGCACCTCTCTTTTTTCCTCTGTGCAAATTCTGGGATCATTTGCATTCGTTTGTCCCGAGATGTATTACAAATGGTCAATTTTAGCAAAAATGGGCTGCAGCTTGCCAACCAGGCACCGCAGCGCTGCGAAACATATTGCAACGTGAAACGGCGAGCTAGAAACGCATAGTAGAACTTGACATGCAGCTGTCAAAAGTCATTGTGGGCGCGCCACGTGCAAGACAATAAATGACCAGTTTTGAGCACGCGAGAAGAAATCGAAAAAGTAGTTTCGCAGAATGACACCAAACGTGCACCCAAAGTGCACCCCATGGATAAACCGCGGAAAATGTCGTAAAAAATGGAGATCGATCTGCTCGTTGGGCAGAAATGAACGAAATCAGATAAGACTTCAACGGCGGATTGCACGAGAAAAATATGTTCATAGTGTCGCGCTAATGCGTCTATTAGCAAGAGATATGTCAAGTGCATGAAATTGATAAGGAACAGACGCCTGTAACTCGACATCTGACGCGGTTTTTGACGCGTCGAAAAGTGCCTATGATGTTGGGACCGTGTCAAACGTGGTCAAAGTTCACATTTTTCATTGATCACCGATGTGCACAGATGAAGCGCGCTATGCTCTTTCTGGTGATCTGAGTTTCACGGCTCTGTGGTCAATTTTCGTCGACTTTTCCTTGAGGCGAAAAAAAGAGGCAAATTGCAATTTACGCAAAAGCCAGTCAATGGACCCGCCTTTTTTATTGCATTTCTGTCGGTTAGGACAAGGGGTTCACAATATGGTTGAATGGCGTGGCGATTTGCGGACCTATATTTCGCAAACTTTCAGCTCCTCGACTGTACCCCTTGGAAAATTCGCCATTTTGAAAATCGTCATTGCTCGCCATCTAGTGATCGCAGTGCCGCAAAGGTGGGCTCATTTGAACGAGAACCCTTTCAATCGTAGGCTCAAAGAGTGACTGTCCTTGAAGGTTGTAAAATCATCGCCAAACGTCCAAAAATACGATTAAATGCCTCAATTGTGATATTCTCGACAAATAGCCATTATATCGCCTTATTTATTGCACAACAGAAGAGTAACAGGCACCCTCAGTGTAATGCAGCAACTTTGATGTGCATCGAACACTCCATGCCGTGCTGTACGCTAATGATCCGCCCGAATACACTTTTTTTTGTTATTTTCGAAGCTGCAGCATCATCTGAAAAGTATCAATCTTGTATCTATTGACTTTCGAGAATATTCTGACGCACCCGTTATTTTTTTTAGTTCCATCGTCTTGAAATCACAGCATTTCTTTGTAAGAATAGTGCTATTGCTGTTGTCTCGATAATTCCGGGCATTCAGACTCCGAGTTTTGTTGCGTAGAACCAAATATATCATGTAAAACATCGTTGAATTGGATTGTGTTATGGGTGGCTACATGGAGGACGGTTATTATTTTACATAGCATTCAAAAAACCAGAAAAAATGGCAGGTAGCGAAGTTTGAGGATAGGGGAAGGCTTGCCGCAGCAATTGAATCTCCGCCGCTTGAATGAAAAATGACAGGCGACAAGAAATGTACCACACCAGAACTCGCGCACCAATGTAGGCAAAAAAAATCGTCATTTTGCGCCAGACGTTGTCTTTTTACATTTTACAGGTATAAGCGGCAAGACCAAACAAAGATTTACAATCATAATGCTTTTATACGGGTGATGCTTTCTAGATGAGGATAGGTTTGGGGGAGCAGGGGCGGGCTGAAATGGGAAGGGGGGCATGAACGATTATAAAATTTGCAATTTCCATTGGACGGATGCGATGACGGGCTTCTCGATTTCAAGTGGCACCTTGCTGGCCTCTTCAGCTTCCTCTTGCGACGCGTATTGCATTTGCGCCAGCTTCAATGGAACGAAAATGGTGGCCATTGCGTCTTTCAGATGCGTCAGCAAAGATTCAAACTTGGACTGGATCATACGCGCCTCGTCCACATAGTCAAACGGCACCAAGGCACGGAGCAGGTTGCCCATGTCATCTAAAGAAAAAAAGATGTGTGTTAGTGTCCTCGCCCGCAAATGCCAATTTCTCGCCATTGCTTACTTTGCATGATGCTCGCACGCTCATACAAGCGTTTGAGCGAGCTGACCAGGTATTCTTCTTCAAACACGGTGCCCTTTTTACCGCGCGCGCGCTTGCGCTCGTCGCGTCGCTTCTGCTTGGACGATTTCCTACTAAAAACACGAAATATGACGCGTCAGTAAGCTGCACCGTCGGTTTGACGCGCTTCTTCTACCTGCTGCGAGACGATGACGCGGTCGAGACGCGCGACGTGGCTTGTGTGTAACGTGTGAACTGGCTGTACATAGACGTGGTGTCGGAGAACATGTCGATATTATCCAGCGTGTCGTCATTTGGCAGCACTTGCGCTAAGAAAAAAAAAAGTGGAAAATGATGAAATGAGCCATGTGATTGTCCATTTGCCTAAAGACGCGCTTTTTCGTCGGATTGGATCGTACTTGGTTCGGGCTTTTTCTCGCGCAATTCCTTCAATCGCGCGGTCTGCTTGTTGAATTGTGTGGTGATCTCGTCCATGTCCTCATCCAGGTGTGTGTAGCCGTCAATGAGCGCGGGTTTGATGTGCGTCTCGACCAGATCCTCGCGATCGTGCGTGTATGCCTATAAAAAAGTGAGAAAATGTCGAAAAAGATGCACTTTCTTTTCTTTTTACCAATCGTGTGGCTTCATGCCACAGGCTGCCCTTTAGAAAGCAATCGATGGCCTCCTCGATGTCCTTTATATAATCTTGGGCAATGGTGGCGGCTTCCTGGAAGCGGCGCTTGTCCTTTAGCTGGTCCAAAAGCTGATACGCGAGCGCCTGCGTGTCTTGGTTGGACAGCGCCAGCCGCTTGGCCAGTGCAAATGCCTCACGCCACGCCGACGCCATGCGGTACGACTGCAGCGCCTTGTCCAGGCTGCTGGCCATCGTGTACACTAAGAAAAAAATCGTCAATATTTTCCGGGGGGGGGTTTTTTTTGTCATCATTTCCATTACCAATGCCTGCCTCCTCGTAGGCGGTCTTGCTGTCGAGATAGGCGCCATAAGCGTCGAGGATGACCTTTTTTTCGTTTGGCTTGTTGGCATAGATCTCGAGGGAGGTCTGATACAGCGCGTGCTTGTTCATGTAGTCAATCACCTCGTTGAACCGCTCGTCGCCGGCCTGCGACAAGTTTTTCAGCGCCTTTCCATGGCGCTCCAGGTGGTCGTCGATCTTGAAGCGCTGATAATACGTGTCGAGGTTCTGCAGCTCTTGCAAAAAGGGGAGGTATTCACGTGGATCCTAGAAAAAAAAAACCAGCAAAAGTGAGACGCATTGCGTTTTTTTTTTCATTTTTTTCATTTTCTTTTTACCATCTGTGCCTGCTGGGCGACCATGAGGACGAGCGGGAAATTGTACATGCCGAGGGCGATGTTGTAGAGACTGTCAGCCTTGCACAAGAAGATGGTGTATTTGAGGGCCTCCTCGGCCTTGGCGAGGTTTGTTTCACGGATGTGTGCGAGCAGCGACAAGGCCGCCTCGAGGTCGGGCGGTGTGCTGCGGACATATGTGGACAGAATGGATTGCATGTACTTGTCCTGATCCAGCTCCATCAGCTCCTGACGCACGGCGTGGCAAATCTTGTTGACTTTGTTGGCCAATGCCTCAGCGGCATCTGCCTCCTCGGCCACAGCGACTTGCTGCTCCGCTGTGCTGCGATGCTTGTACATGGTCTTTGTCACGTCCTCGTTCCTAAGCGAAAAAATAAATAAAAAAAGGCGTTGAGCTCTCCACTTTTTGTCCATTTTTGCCCTCTTTTTTCCGTTTTTTTTTTTTTTTTTTTTTTTACCGAAGATTGGACAAGAACAGGTTGAGGTAGTCGACCTCGTTCACTTGCTTGACAAAGAGGGCGACATTGTCAAAGAATTGTTGCGGATTCTCGTCGAAAAGAATATTCAGATCGATGCGATTGCGGCGACATGTGACAAAAGCGGCGCGATAATCGAGCGCCTTTACATTTTCGCGGATGGATGCGAGTACAAACGCGCGTGGGCTGATTGTCTCGAGGTTGCCACGCGGCATCTACAAAAATGACAAACGCAATTGAGCGATCAGGAGGCCATAAAACACCTTTTTTTTTTTTTTTTTTTTTTTTTACCTGTAGGACTAGATTGGATTTGCCCTGGGTTGCAAGCACAATACGTGCGCCACGCTCGACGCGTCGGTGTGACTCGTCATTGGCATCGGGCACATCGTCTGACAGCTTGAAGTCTATGGCGAAAAATGAAAAAAAGCAAGTTGTGAGTATGAAAATGCAACAAGTAGAACGTGTTTTTGTTTTTACCATCAAACTCAACATCCAGGGGCAAAAAGCGTGCGGTGTGGCTGGTGGTGGAGAAGACGAGCCAGTCGTGGCGCAAGAAAAACGACGTGGCTTCGGCGGAAAGGAGGCGATCGTTGGCATACAGCTTACTGCGAGCGGACAGTGCAATGACGACGCGCTCCCTGCACGCATGATCCGCACCGACACGCGCCATAGCGATCCAGGGGCAGAATGTAGGCAACGTCAGCAGCACCAGGTGCGTCAATTCGTCGTTTTCCAGGCGCACTGGAGAAGAAAATCGTTGAACAACGGCTCTTCCTTTTTTTTATCCTTTTTTGATTTTTGCTATTTACCATCGTAGACGACGCCATTGTTGGTTTCAACCAGCAGGCCATTGGAGCTGGCATTGTAGTAGACTTGGCCGACGCTGCCGTTGATGGGCTTTGTCGCGGACAAGCGCGCACTATGATCATCATTGACCTTGGCCAAGCACATGATGTCCGACTGCGCCAGCTCGTCGTACACAATGTAAAACAGCTCATTGTCCGACAGTGCCGTCACGTGGCGCGGGAAGCTCGGGATATCGTCTTGAACAGATCTAAAATGAGTAAAAAAAGAAAAAAAAAAAAAAAAGGGCGGTAAATAAACGCATCCTGGAAGTCATTGAAGCGATCTGCGTACGGCAAGATCACGGTGCCGGTCGCTTGAGGTGCGCCGTGGCCATTGGCAGGGAGCGTGAACAAGTTGGCTTGATATTCTGTCACGGTGACCAGGCGACAGGACGCGGCATCAGGAACAAAGGTGATCTGCTGGATTGGCTGCGGCGCCTGCACCTTGAACGAGCACATGGGAGGCGGCACGTTTTGGTGCTGGAACGGCGTCATGAGCGCGGCGTCTTAAAAAAAAAGGATGAGCAAAAAAAAAAAAAAAAAAAAGAGCGCTATTTCTCTCTTTTTTCCATCTTACCTCCATCAATGACGGCCACGTAGCCGGCATTGTCGTGATGGATGCTGGTACTCGTCAGAATGGCCCAATTGAATTGATAAGCGTGGTATCGGCCGTCTATAAAAGGGGGGAAAACGCGCGAAAATGAGCTTTTTTGACACGCGTCACGCGTCACACGGCCGTCAAATTGCATTTACCGCTGCCCACCATGTGCGCAAGAAGCGGGGACTCGACGTCCCACGCAAAGCCCGTGATGTGGTGACCATTGGGAAGCGTGATTTGCTGCTTGAGGTAGTAATGATAATTGTTCATTGTCCACAGTTGCACTTTTTGCACAAAAAAGATAGAAAGAGGATAAGCAAACACGCGTCATTTTTCTCTCTTGTATCTTTTTTTCTTGCAAAGCACGCCGCTTACCCCTCTTTTGATTGTCGGATTCGAGCCAGATGGCAAGGACGGACGAATCGGCATTCCAAGCGACTTCGATGACGCGATGCTCGCCTTTTTCGCGCAGAGAAAACTCGCCGTGGCGCAGGCCATTGCGTTCGAAAAAGACAATGTCGTGGCGGTGGGGCAAGCGCTGGCTGCTGGTGATGAGATTGCCCGAGGGACGCCAGTCCAGCACGTGTTCTAAATGATCGACGGGCTCGCTGGTATTCTGGAGCACGCCCTCGCGGTTGTACATGCGCACCACACGCGCGTCTAATAATAAAAAAAAAAAAAACAGGAATTGAGCCCCTGTTTTTTTTTCCTTTTTCTTGTCTTTTTTTTCGTTTTTTGCTTACTCTGGCTGGGATCGATGTCCGAGCAGACAAAGTACGAGCCGTCGCCGCGCCAGGCGATGCGCGCGCGTGTGTCGTCGTCGGGGGACGTGGTGAATTTGGATGTGTCGACCTTTGCAAGTGCAGCTTGCTTGCCAGCAGAGCCGTGGAATTGGGTTTCCTTTTTTCCCCAGCCGACGCTGTGTTGGACACCTTGACCCTGCTCTGCAACGTGCAGCGGGATCTCGGTGATCGTGTCGAAATCCTGCGTCATCTCCAGCACGTTCTTTTGGCCCGTGATCAGCACCACAAGATCTTGATCCGGACTCCATGCCATGGCCTCGATCCCTGTATCGACCGAACCCACAACCTCCACCTAGTATAAAAAAAAAAAGAAGGTTGAGCGCGTGTTTTTCATGCAAAATCCATCCATTGGAAGGTCCTTTTACCGGGTCGTTGCCGTTGTCAAAGCGTTCCTTGTGCAAAAGCAGGATATCGCCGTCGCGTGTGCTCAAGCACACGGCCTGGAGGTCCGAGAGGTACGTGAAGCTGACGACGCCACCGGCAAGCGGTGTACGCGCCAGCTCGACGCACTCGAGATTCACGACAACATAGACACGAGTGGTGTCTTCTGTCTGTACAGCCACATACACCGTGTTTGACTCGACGTCCGTAGTGATAAACGACGCTGCGCTCATAGCCGACGTGCTGCTGCTTGTCACCTGCGCGCACGTGTGCTCCAATAGCTGCAGGCTGCGCATAGTAAAGAGAAAAGTTAAAAAAAATGGGGTGTACAATAAAAAAAAAAAGTGAAAAAAGAAAGCAAAAAGAGCAAAAATAAGGTGGCATGGTGGCTTCCGCACGATGCATTTTCAATGTCCGACTTTGGCGGCTGGCCTTAGGCATTGAGCCTAGAACGGGCGCGCTCGCTCTCGCTGTTCATATGACCTTGCCGCAGTTTTATTGGTTTCTTGGTCTTTTTTTCCCACCCATTGAGCAGCCACGATGACAGATACATTGAAAAAGACGTTGAAACAATGAGTTGCAAGCAAATTAGGCAAGAAAAAGGCATAAAAAGAGGCACGAAAAGCAAGGGGGAAGACAAAAAAAATCAAGTCGGCCAATCAGAGCGCGTGTTCAAAAACAAAAAGACAGAGGGCGGTCACTGAAAACCCACAAAGGATGGAGCAGCGAGCAAAACAAGGCGGTCTTGTTTCTTTTTTCTTCTTTTTTTTTTCGTTCCCATCCACCCACCCTTCCTTTTTCCCCCTCTTTTCCCTTTCGACTGTGATTATACTTTTTCTTTGTTGATAGTCTGTTGTTTTATTCTTACTTTCACATAGCAAAAGTATATCGCATCTCGTCCTTGTTTTTCTTCTTTTTCTTTCTTGTTGCTTTGTTTATTGTTTTTACTCGTTGATTCGGCATCCTCGCTTGTTGCTTCTCATCGAAAACGCTTAAACAACTATGAACAGCCACCCTTTTTCGTTCTCGTCTGCGCCCTTGCGCCGTGTCAACGCCGTGCAATTCGGTGTGCTCGCCCCCGAGGAAATTGTACGGCCTTCATCCCACGAATCATGCCGTCAAACGGGCAGTTTTTTTCGCCGTTTTGCTCACTTTTTTTTGTTTTGCTTTTTTGCTCTTTTGCTTTTCTTGGTGTTTCTAGAAAGCGCTGTCCGTGACCAAGGTGGAATTCCCCGAATTGTACGAAGAAGGCACGAACAAGCCGCGTATGGGCGGTCTGTTGGACCCTCGCATGGGCACCATCGACCGCAATTACAAATGCCAGACGTGTGGTGAAGGCATGGCCGAGTGTCCTGGTCATTTTGCCCATATCGATCTTGCCAAGCCTGTCTACCACATTGGTAAAAAAAAGGGGGGCGAGCGAGGGAGAGGGGGGTGCAATTGGACTAAAACACAGACCATCTCACTCTTTTTTTTTTTTGTTATTTTTATAGGTTTCATGTCAAAAGTGAAAAAGATTCTGGAATGCGTGTGTTTCCACTGCTCCAAGCTCAAAGTCGACGACGTACGTAGACCCCTTGGGAAAGCCATGGGAATTGGAGGCTTATTTTCTATCTTTTTTCTCCTTTTCTCTCTTTTTCTTGTTTAGTCTGACCCTCGTTTTGCGCGTGCACGCAAGATTCGAGACCCCAAGGCGCGTATGCGTTCTGTTTGGGAGCTTGCCAAGGTCAAGATGGTGTGTGATGGCGGTTCGCGCGACGACAATGGGTTTGAGGAGACGGATGAACAGCAGCGCAATCCGCACGGCGGCTGCGGCAACAAGCAGCCATTGATCCGCAAGGACGGTCTAAAGTTGTACGCGGTGTTCCGCGCAGGTGCCAACGACGACTCTGGCCATGAGGGCAAGACGCAGTTGCCCGCGCACAAGGTGCTGCAGATTCTCAAGAACATCAGCGACCAAGACATCCGCGACATGGGCCTGTCCGAGGAATTCGCGCGTCCCGAGTGGATGATTGTCACCATTCTGCCCGTGCCACCCCCTCAGGTCCGCCCCAGCATTCAAATGGACGGCACCAGCCGTGGTGAAGACGATTTGACACACAAGCTGTCCGATGTCCTAAAGGCAAATGCCAATGTGCGCCGCTGCGAATCCGAAGGCGCCCCTGTCCACGTTGTCCAGGAATTCGAGCAGCTGTTGCAGGTATATAAAAAAAAAAACAATGAAAACGACAATATCCCAAATCAACTTCGCCCATCTCATTCTATTTCTTTCTTTTTTTGACCATGATAGTTCCACATTGCCACGTACATGGACAATGACATTGCCGGCCAGCCTCAAGCGTTGCAAAAGTCGGGTCGTCCTGTAAGTTTTCGTTTCTTTTTGTTTTCATTTTTTTTCAACTCACCCCTGTTTGTTCTTTTGCATTCGCTTTGTTGTTTCTAGCTCAAGTCGATCCGCGCGCGTCTCAAGGGCAAGGAAGGTCGTCTCCGTGGCAACCTGATGGGCAAGCGTGTTGATTTCTCGGCGCGCACTGTGATTACGGGCGATCCCAATCTTGAGCTTGATCAAGTGGGTGTGCCTCGTAGCATTGCTCGCAACTTGACGTATCCTGAGATTGTGACGCCGTACAACATTGACAAGCTGCAGCAATTGGTGCGCAATGGGCCATTGGAGCATCCTGGTGCCAAGTATGTGATCCGCGACAATGGTGAGCGCATTGATTTGCGTTATCGCAAGCGTGCGGGCGAGATTCCGCTGCAATATGGCTACCGCGTGGAGCGACACGTTGTGGATGGCGACGTGGTCATCTTCAATCGTCAGCCATCGCTGCACAAAATGTCCATGATGGGCCATCGCGTGCGTGTGATGCCGTATTCGACCTTCCGTCTCAATTTGTCGGTGACGTCGCCGTACAATGCTGATTTCGATGGTGACGAGATGAATTTGCACGTTCCGCAGTCGCTGGAGACGCGTGCCGAGATCATGGAGATCTGTATGGTGCCCAAGCAGATTGTGTCGCCGCAATCCAACAAGCCCGTGATGGGTATTGTCCAGGACACGCTGGCGGCCATCCGCAAATTCACGCTGCGCGATTGCTTCTTGTCCAAGGAATTGGTCATGAACATTGTCATGTGGGTCCCCGATTGGGACGGCTTTATCCCTCCTCCTGCCATTGTCAAGCCCAAGCCGCTTTGGACCGGCAAGCAGATCTTGTCCATGGTCATTCCCAAGGGCATCAATTGCCAGACTTTTGCCAATGGCCACGACAACAACGAGAAAACACACATTTCGCCCGGCGACACGCGCGTCGTCATTGAAAATGGCGAATTGCTGTGTGGCATCGTATGCAAAAAGACCGTCGGCACGGCTGGAGGCGGTCTGATCCACACCATTGTCAATGAACTCGGCCCCGAGGCGGCCAAGAACTTTTTGACCGGCACGCAGCACGTTGTCAACTATTGGTTCTTGCAAAATGGCTTCAGCATTGGCATTGGCGACACCATTGCCGATCAGGCCACCATGGCTCGCATCACCAACATCATTAGCCAGGCAAAGCAACGCGTCGCAGAGATCATTGCCACCGCACGCCAAGACAAGCTCGAGGTCCAGCCCGGTATGACCCTGCGCGAGTCGTTTGAGGCCAAGGTCAACCAGACCCTCAATCGCGCGCGTGACGACGCAGGCAAGCTCGCTCAAAACTCGCTAAAGGACGACAACAACGTCAAGCAGATGGTCATGGCTGGCTCAAAGGGCTCATTTATCAACATTTCGCAAATGTCGGCTTGTGTCGGCCAGCAAAACGTCGAGGGCAAGCGTATTCCCTATGGCTTCAAGCTGCGCACCCTGCCTCACTTTTCAAAGGACGATCACAGCCCTGAAAGTCGCGGCTTTGTTGAAAATTCGTACCTGCGCGGCCTCACACCCACCGAATTTTACTTCCACGCCATGGGTGGTCGTGAAGGTAAAAATGAGGGACACAAGAGGGGGGGAGAAATTGGCAACATGGGGCAAAAAAAAAAAAATGGAAAAAATGGAAAAAAAAATGGAGCCATTTGGCTCATTTGTCGACGATTTTTTTTTTTTCGCCCCGTTGGGATAAAAAGGTTTGATCGACACGGCTGTGAAGACGGCCGAGACGGGCTATATCCAGCGACGTCTTGTCAAGGCGCTTGAAGACGTGATGGTCAAATATGACGGCACGGTGCGCAATTCGCTTGGCGACGTGATCCAATTCTCGTATGGCGAGGATGGCATGGATGGCTGCACTGTCGAGCGCCAAAAGCTGTTCCCCATCCGCTCGTCCAATACGGACTTTGCCAAGCGGTACAAGGTGGATCTCTCTGCCGAAGGCTTCCGCAAGGGCACGCTCAGCTACGACACACTCAAGGAAATTGAAGGCAACGAGACGGCGCAGCAGCTCCTGGACCAGGAATTCGCGCAACTGCAAGAAGATCGTGATCTTTTGCGTCAATTCATCTTCAAGAGCGGCGACGACGCCTGGCCCTTGCCCGTCAACTTGCAGCGCCTCATCATCAATGCCCAGCAAATCTTCCACATCGACCCGCGCAAGCCATCTGATGTCCACCCGTTGCAAATCATGGACGGCATCTCGTCGCTGTCTGAGCGCCTGGTCGTCGTCCGCGGCACAGACAAAATCTCGGCAGAGGCTCAGCGCAATGCCACTTTGCTCTTCCAAATGCTGCTGCGCTCCACTTTTGCCGTCAAGCGCGTCGTTGAAGAATTCCACCTCACCTCTCAAGCATTCGAATGGTAAGATTTTTTTTGGAAAAAGAGCGAGAGCGAGAGAGAAAAAAAAAAAAAAAAAAAAGATGGAAAAAATTAAAAAAATGCAAAAAAAAAAAAAAAAGATGCTCACCCAATTTCTTTTTTTTCCTCAATTCTCTCCAAATTAATTAGGGTGCTCGGTGAGATTGAATCGCGTTTCCTCACGTCGATTGTCAACCCTGGCGAGATGGTGGGCACGATTGCTGCGCAATCGATTGGTGAGCCTGCGACGCAGATGACGCTCAACACGTTCCATTATGCTGGTGTGTCCAGTAAGAACGTGACGCTGGGTGTGCCTCGTCTCAAGGAAATCATCAATGTGGCGCGCAACATCAAGACGCCGCGTCTCGAGGTGTGGCTGGATGCTGAGCGCTCGCGCAACATTGAGCTTGCCAAGGAGGTGCAGGTGCGTCTGGAGCACACGACGCTGCAAAAGGTGACGACCTCGTCTGAAATTTACTATGATCCGGATCCACGCAATACGGTCATTGAAGAAGATCGCGACTTTGTCGACACGTACTACCAGCTCGAAGACGACAATTCGCCGTCCATCACGCGTGTGTCGCCATGGCTGCTTCGCATTGAGCTGAATCGTGGTATGATGATCGACAAGCGCCTCAACATCACCGAAGTGGTGCAAAAGATCTCGGACGAATTCAAGAATGATTTGCACGTCATTGGCAGCGACGAGAACTCGGAGAAGCTGATCATCCGCTGTCGTGTGATGAGCGACGAGCAAGAAGACAAGGACGCCGATGACGAGGCGCGCACCGAGGAAGATACCTTTTTGCGCAAATTGGAGGCCAGCATGCTCAGCTCCATCAATCTGCGCGGTATCCCCGGCATTCAAAAGGTGTACATTGTCGAGCGCCGTGAAATGAACCTCAACAGCCAAGGCGTCTTTGACCAGACCAACATTTGGGGCCTGGATACCGACGGCACCAATCTGCAGCAGGTCATGTGTCAAGAGGGCGTCGATGCCACGCGCACCTATTCGAACAATCCCGTGGAAATCATGGAAGTGCTCGGCATTGAGGCCACGCGTCGCGCCTTGCTCAAGGAATTGCGCAACGTCATTGAATTCGACGGTTCGTACGTCAATTATCGCCATTTGGCCCTGCTTTGCGACGTCATGACCAGCCGCGGCCATCTGATGGCCATCACGCGTCACGGTATCAACCGCGCAGAGACAGGCGCGCTCATGCGCTGCTCGTTTGAAGAGACTGTCGAGATTTTGCTCGAGGCCGCCGCCTCTGGCGAATTGGACGACTGCCGCGGCGTCGCCGAAAACATCATGCTCGGCCAGATCGCGCCGCTCGGCACTGGCGAATTCGATGTCATGCTCGATGAAGACATGCTCAAATCCGTGCCCCAGGACGCGCGCCATTACCCGCACCTCGCCAATGGCATTGCCACGTCCGTCCCAGGCGCGGAACTCGGCTATGCCACACCCATGACCCCCAACATGGCCACGCCTTACGATACCCGTTCCCCAGACTGGGTGGACTTTTCGGCGCCATCCACGCCGTCCGAGCCCATGTTCTCCCCCATGGGCAACTCGGGTGCTGCAAGCTCGTCCATCGGATCAAGCCCCTGGCGCGGCGACCTCAGCCCCTATGCTGCCTCCCCAGGCTACTCGCCATCTTCGCCATTCGCAGCTTCCCCAGGCTATTCGCCTTCGTCGCCGTAATGAATCAAAAAAAATATTTTTTTGGAAAAATAGGAAAAAAAACGGTGGCATTTAGACTGACCTTTTTTTTTTAATGATGATTTTCAGGTCCTATTCGCCGTCGTCGCCATCCTATTCGCCGTCGTCGCCTTCGTACTCGCCGTCGTCGCCGTCTTACTCGCCGTCGTCGCCATCGTACTCGCCCACGTCGCCATCTTACTCTCCTTCGTCGCCGTCGTACTCCCCCACGTCGCCGTCGTACTCACCATCGTCGCCATCCTACTCGCCGACATCCCCCTCCTATTCGCCGACCTCGCCTTCTTACTCGCCGTCGTCGCCGTCTTATTCGCCCACCTCCCCCTCGTACTCGCCCACTTCCCCATCGTACTCACCCACGTCGCCCTCGTACTCGCCGTCGTCGCCATCTTACTCGCCCACGTCGCCATCGTACTCGCCGTCGTCGCCGTCGTACTCCCCCACCTCCCCCTCGTACTCACCTTCTTCGCCATCTTACTCCCCCACCTCCCCCTCTTACTCGCCCACCTCCCCTTCATACTCTCCGTCGTCGCCGTGAGTCCCTGGAAGAAAAAAAAAGCGAACGTCATCCTTCTGATCCACACTTTTTTTTTCTTTTGTTTCTTAGTTCGTACAGCCCAAGCTCTCCCTCTTACACCACGTAAGTTCCAAGAAGAAAAAGGTTATTAATTCACGCACGGATATTGTTTATCCTTGCTTTTTTCTTTCATAGCAATTACACAAACAACAACCAAAAGCAAGAAAACAAGAAATGAGCTGCATGGATTTCATAGTGCACTATTATGATTATCTGACCCCTTATTTTTTCTATCCGTCAACACAATCAAATAAAAAAAAGAGACTTGGAAATCCCATTTAGATCTTTTTTGAGGAAAAGACGACGCGTCGGAGTCTGGGGGACGCGTTCAACATAATGCAACTCCGATTCCGGACGCGTTTGGCGCGCGATGTGGACCACCCGGTCGTCGATTGCCATGAAATTATATCACCACCTGTAGAAAGGTGGCTCAATGTAGCAGTACGTATCATACCGTATGATACTGTATGATCTAAAAAAAAAAAAAAAAAAAAAAAAAAAAAAAAAAAAAAAAAAAAAAAAAAAAAAAAAAAAAAAGATGGACAAGGACGAATAAATCATGCAAGACAATTTCGGCTCTTTGTATTTTATCTTTGACCTATGTGTCTTTTGCAAGAATTATCATATCCAGTGCAAAACCAAAACCAGTGCAATGTCTGGGACGCGTCGCCATCCACTACACTGCCGCTTGCAGCAAAGCGCTGCGATGCTGCCATGAATCACGTTCTACGGATACTGTAAGTATGATATATGATATGCATAATAAGATATGAATACTGTAAAGCAAATATGATATGATACAGTATTGCCCAGTCGAGCTTCCAAAGTGTCAGCGGCGGTCCGGCGGAAGCTTGATGGGCAATTCCCAAAAAAAAAAAAAGGAAAGAGAGCGCGGCCAAGGGAGTGGGGCACGCGCGAGACAAACGAGACAAGGAAATGCATTTATGGGCGGCAGCCAGAAAAGGGCAGAGAGACAAGGCAAGGGCGGATGATCATGGTGGCGTGAGGAGCGAGTGGGATGAGGAAGCCAGCGATGCACGCAAAAAAAAAAAAGGAAAAAAGGTCAAAAAGGCGTGGCACATGTCGGGAACGCGGGGCGGCGGATCCTGACAGTTGTAGAGCTGCCATTTTGCTGCTTACAGCGAGACCCTGCGAGGCATTCTTGAATCGTACAGTATCATTGGAATTCAAACCATGTTTTTCAAACTTTGCCGGTCTGCTGTGCCTCCAGAATTTTTTTTACAGCCTACGTGCCCGCCGATGAAAATCGTCGTACTGCGGCACGAACTACAGCCCAGTGCTCGCGACGGCTTCGTCCGATTTTTTTGAGCCTGCAAATTCCAAACCCCTGCGACTAGGCGGTTGTCGAGCAAATCGCGATCAAAATTTTGCTGAAAAAGTGGATCTTCTCCGCGACTTTCGGCCACCATCCGTCGGCGAAACTAGTCTCATTCGATAGAGCTTCTATAGGCAATTTCGACACGTAAAAAGCACTGCTGGTTGTTTCTCCAGTTGTCGAGAAAATTGAGCTTGAAAATTAAACCAATGTTCGATGGAGTTTTGCACGCCCGCGTGCAAAGTTCGTCCATCGAGCGAACAAGCAAACAATCTGAATGTAATGAACGTCCGAGTGCATCTCTTTCGATCGGAGCCATTTTCACCGCGATTCACAACTTTTTTTTTGAGAGACTGTGCTAAATTTGTGAAAATGTCAAGATTTGGATTCATCTGCAAAACAACGAGCCAATCGAGGAATCGACCCCTGTTTTTTAACATCTTGCTGAAAAGAGACGTGCCGAAATACCTACATAGCTTATGTATGCAGAGTTTTCGGAGCAATCCATCTATGATACGACGGCCAAGTCAACCTGTCTGAATGATTTTTATCATACTATCATAGTGCATGGTTCGCTGAAATACAGGCGCAATAATCGCGCAAAATTCGCATGTGCACGGGAAAGCTGGCGGTGATCCAAGCGCGATTTGATCGTGAAATAATTTTCTATTACAGTATTGTGCTGTACGTAACAACTTATGATATGATACTGTAGGCTCATTTTTACAGTATCATTAAATTTTGGATGAGAAGCTTTTTTCACGTTGGAACCATTCACAAAGATGGAGTGCAGTGTTGAAACTTGGACCACTGGAAAGAGCGCATTTTGTTCTGTATAAACATGCCTGTGATCAATGAAAAATATGAGATGTTTCGAGCGACATATGATATGATATAATGTTGTTGCTTTTGGTCGCGTGTCGTGGATACGATGGCGCGCATCAATGTTCTCTGTCGATACCTGTTTTGCTTTCTTGGTGTGATGGGATAGCTACAAGTGCCGTGGGGGGCTGCTCGACAATGGCAACACCTGGGGTTACGTAAAGCGCGTCTTTTTTTTTTTAATTTATTACGCGCCTTTCAAGTATGGGCATTCCCTGTGCAATGTGATGTGGGCTAAGGGCGATTTTTGGCAAGAAAAAAAAACCAGCGCGGCGTTGATTGGCCAACTCCGTGGTGTGCATTTGTTGCTGGTTTGGGCAGTTTCTTTTTCTTTTTCTTTTTCTTTTTCTTTTTGTTCACGCCCATTTCGCGCCCATTGCCTGATCCCGTTTGCTCTGTCTCAGCGCCATGGACGACTTTGATATCACCAGCTTTAGGAGTAGTATTTATGCAGGACGCGGCCAAACGACGCAGGCGTCGCACATTGCCTCGCTTAAACGTAAGTTTTGCATGTCATTAGGGGGAATGGATGGCACCTGTTGTGCAAAGACTGATGCTGGCTGTGTCTTTTCTTCTTCTTCTTTATTTCATGGCACAGGCAAGGTGCTGAGCCTTGATAGCGACTCGGAATCGGAGGACGAAGCCGCGAAAAGTGCGGCACCACCCAGCAGCAAGAAAAAGATAGCCAATGTGGGCAGCGGCAGCGACACTTCCAGCGACTACGATGACGACGACACGACGGGCATTGCGGCCAATGCCAAGGGCAAAGCGCGTGCTGCCACCGATTCAACATCACCAGAATCAAAAAAAGACATAAAGGCCACTGCTTTGAGCTCTCAATTGCCCACATCAAGGTCGCCCGCGACACTTGAATCGCCCAATTCATTATTGGATCTGACGGACTCGCCGTCATCACCAGCGCCAGCCGTCTCACCGTCTACATCAGCACCAAAAAGGTAAAAATCGTGGCGACAAAACAGAAGAAATGAGGAATTGATCTCCTAGTTTTGTTCCTTGATCCATTTGCGCGCGCTTAGACCGACAACGACGATCGATTTGGATGGTCCTCGATACGGTGCGCGTCGCCTGGAACCACCACCACGGCCAGCGCCCTCGTTTTTGGACTCTTTGGGTGACATTGACCCTGATTTGATGGAGATGAGCACAGCATCGCCGTCAGGCAGCCCTGGCAGTAGCAGCAGCGTGGCCATTGGTGGCGACGGGGCATCTCCAGCCACGGAGGCCGCGGTCATCCACCTGAAACTCAGGTACGTGCATCCGTTCCCGATGGACGACCCTGGAGCGCAAGCGATCTTGGAACAATTGTCAAAGCCTCTCAAGGTGAAGCTGCGGGAGGTAAAAATGCATACGCGACGACGATGCGACGCGACGCGACGCGACGTGACGCGCCAGCATGGCTCATCATGCACCCCCTTTCTTTTTTTGTCGTTTGTTGCTAGTCGGATTCCTTTGATGGCATGTTGAAGATCTTTAGCATGAAGAAGAGGCTACGCAGGGAAGAGCTTATCCTGGTGTACAATAAACTACCTGTCGTCGTGCACGCGACGCCAAAGAGTTTACGCATGGTGGCTGGCCGCGAGAACCAAATGGGTAAGAATCTTGGTTGTTTCACAAACTAGTCTCACGCAATTTTTTTTTTAGAGGTGTATTTGGAAGACGAGTTCTACAAGATGAGGGAACAAGAGCGACAGAGGCGGCTCGAGCGGCTCGAATTGCTCCGACAGGCATCCATGGACGACGAAGCGCCCCTGGAGGTGCCCGCCGTCGTCGAGGCGCCCGCGGAACAAACCGCTGAGGAACATTTGCACATCAAGCTGCGCAGCAAAGACAACAAGGATATTGGTTTACGCGTCAAACCTGTAAGTGGGCTGATGAAAAAAGAGACGGAAAACACGGCTCATCTTTTTTTTTTTTTTTTTTTAAAAAAAAATATAGACAACGACGGTGCTCTCGATGATCAAGCAATATTTACGCATTGTGCAGATGGATGAAAGCCAAGCCGGCAACGTGCGTTTGAAATTCGAGGGCGAGCAGCTGGATCCCAACATGACGGTGGAAGAAACGGACCTGGAGGACACAGACATGGTGTCCGTGCATCTTTCCTAGTCATTTCTCAAATCTTTTAATAACATCTCGTTGTGCATTTCTCTCTTTTATTATTCCTCAACTTGGCGGCCACGCCATTTCTCCTCCGCGCTTAAATACCTCTTTACGATAAAAAAAAAAAATCAGACAGACCCTCCCTCCGTCGCGTGCAGAACCACTTTTAAAAAAGGGGGACTAATGCCAATTAGGATGCCAATGATGGCGGTGGCACAATGATGATTTCATCGCGCCATGGATCGTTCGCCATTCGCTGGCCGCGCGCGCCGATGACCAATTTTTTAAATTCAGGATCATGTGTGGTTCTCCATGGACCCGCCCATCGCGAGTCTTTTTTTTTTTTTTTTTTTTTCTTCCCCGCATCACATGCATCCCGAGCAAGGCGTTACCCAACAGCAATTGGTGCCCAATCTGAAGGGTCATTGGGGCCTAGATGAGCCACACGCGATCTAATTTTTTTTTTTGTTGGCAACGCACCAACCCGTCATTCGTTCCGTTTTATTTCTCGTTTGTCTCGGCCTTCCCGTTGTGTGGGGGATCCGCGCTTCCCCGTGGTTGCATTTGGGTGCTGCCGGGAGAAAAAAGTAGTCAGCCTCTTTCCTAACCAAGGAGACCGCTGACAAACGATTTGCCGCTGAGCGTGAATTGGGCTGGGCAACGCCTTTTTTTGAGACTGACAAAGAATTTCGGCCGTTCACGGAAGACCGCCCAACGATTCCCCCCCTTTTGTCCACTCAGGGACCGGACCCTTCCAGCCCCCCCGCCGCGCCTTGTCCCCCCACTTTTTTTCACTCACTCGCGGCTTGCATCTTTCATCTTGACTAAAGTGACACCCGATTAGGCTTGTTTGATAATCTGTGTGGTTATGACCCGCTCGACGGCAAAACCAAACAGCGTCATCTTGCATGTCAATCCGTCCAAAAATTTGCAAAAAGATGAAAAATGGGCAATGGTCACGAACGGGATGGACCAGACAAGGGATCAATGGGATCATGAAGAGGATGGAAAGAGCCATGGATCAAAGCGTACACGCTTAAATCATCATGCGAAAAGGAGAGGAGGGGGGGGAGGAGCGATTTTTTTTTACAAATCTCCACGGAACCCAAATGAAGCATCCTAAAAAGGTGGGACAAGTGGGATGGCCTCGTTTTTTTTTTTCTACACTCATTGTTTCCTCATTTGACATCATCCTCTTCTTCTTCCATTGATTGTTTATTTTTTTTTTTTTTTGCATGACCACGCCTTCGTTTAAGTCTCCCCTCTCTATAAGATGACCAATTCTATGCTATTACAAGAGTTCATTGACGCGCCGGCCAATGCGGAGGACGTGCTTGCCAGCCTGTCGGCTGAGCAATTGATGCGCATTGAGCAAGCGGTGTGCAATGCACGCAAAAAACGCAAGTTGGAGAACGCCATGCCGCTGACGCCGCCGTCACCACCTGCTGAAGCAAAGGAGGTGTCTTCACCGTCCATTTCATCGCCACCACCATCGTCATCATCATCATCATCATCAACACCATCTTCGCCAATTGTCACTGCGGATCGCATCAAGCTCGAACATGAGGAATCCGAGCAGCCATTGGCGGCGGCCATGCCAACGCTGCCGATGCTTCCAGCTGCCACGGCGTCGGCACCGATACCGTGTGCAATTACACACACGGCAGCGACCAATGTGGTCACAGCCTTGCTCAGTAGCCTGAATCAGAGCAATTCTGCATCCATGACGGCAGCCATTGCGACGTATCTTGCGACGGCCATGTCCACGGCCGTGGCAAACACGCTCCAGCAACAACAACAGCAGCAACAGCAGCAGCAGCATCATCTCTTGCACCAACATGGAAAGGCTGGAGCATCTGCGGGCCCACGACCCAAATTGCCGTCCGAGGCCGTCGCCGTCGTCAAGGATGGCGTGGAGTGGGTGTCGTTTGTCTACTCGCACAACCGCGTCATCAAAAAGTACACGATTCGCACCGACATTGATGGCGTGGTTCTCAACGACATTGAAAACGCCTTCAAAATCGACAATTGTGTAAGTTTTTGCATGGAAACCATTCAGGGGGTGCTCTAAATAAGAGGTTGTTGGCGTTTTTTTTTTTCGCCATTGTGGACGCGACCTTAGGGAGAGTGACCTCCAAGGAGAGCGAGAGCGAGAGAATACGAGAGAAACAGGGGAACACTCACCCTTTTTTTTTTTTTTTTTTTTTTTTTTTTTTTGTGATGATAGGTGTACCCACGGGCCAATCTCGCGCGCGACGAGTACAAGGGCAATCGATGGAATTACGAGACCGAGTGCAATGTGCTTGGATGGAAGCTTGCATGGATGAACAAGGAGGAAATTGGAGGCAAGCGCGGTCTGATCCAGCGTGCTGTCGATTGTTATCGCAATTTGTACCCAAGCATGCGATCACGACGCGTGGCGCGCCAGACAAAATTGCTCAATGGCACGCTGCGCAAGCGTAAGCACCGCGAAGGCGACGACGATGGTGCTCAGCAGCAACAGCAAGCAATGGATCCGTTGGTCAAGCTGGTTTCGTCGCTTTCAAAGTTCGATCCGCATCATAACAACAACAAACAGAGCGGCAGCAGCCCCTTTCCGACAACATCAACAATGCCACCCCCGACGTCGCTCGACACAGCCATTGGCGCTGCCAATCAGCCAAAGACCATGGCCTTGGATGATCCCGCCACTGGCCAGCGATACCGCATCAAAATCCATGTTGCCAGCGTGTCCCTCGATGATATCCCCCTGGACTTTTGTGTCGCCAACACCCCCTATCAACGGCACGCACGCAACAACACCCCTGACAACGCCTCAAACGACCAAAACACAGAAGAAACAATAGATACCTCCAGGCATATCATTGAGGACACCATCTGCAATGAATTGGCTTGGAAATTGGTAAGCATCAAAGAAAAAAAAAACGCGAAAAATAGGGCATTGGGTTCGTCATGTGATCATGACGCGTGTCCCATGTGTCACACCCAAGAAAATGGGCTGACTTTTTTTTTTTTAATTTTTTTAAATTCAGGCATGGTTGAATCCCAAAGTGCTTGCCGGCAACAAGGCGTTGTTGCAGCACGCCGTGGATCTGTTCCGCAAGAAATTCATGCCATCGTTGGCGCCTCCATTGGCTTCGCCGGCCACGATGACGCTGATGTGTGATTCTGCTGCGGCGGCAGGTGGCATGGTGCCGCGCGCTCCTTCGCCAGCCATGTCGTGCATGAGCGGCACGACGGCATCCTTTGATTTCACGGATTGCCTGTCCTTGTCGGAAGATGCACTCATGGATACGCCATCGGCCATAGCTGCTTCGTCGTTATCGTCGTCGCAGCCACCCAGCATGCTGTCGCCAGGGTCCATGGACGACTGGTGCAGCAGTAGCACCACACAGAGCATCATTACAAGCCCGTCCGCCACATCCGATCTTTATCACCAAGCAGCAACCATGAACGACATGCTCGACGTGCTTGCGCTGCCATCCACCATACTTGGCGTGAGCAATGACGACGACACCACATTAGCAGCATCCACACTGCCATCCAGCGCATTGCAGCAACAGGATCTTCTCGTCAAAATGGAAAATATGGAAGGACTCGATGATCTGCTCCTTGAATCCTTTTTTTAGATGCCCTTTCCTTCCTCGATTCGATTTTCTTTCTCGTTCTTTCTCTCACCCTTCGTCTTTTGTATTATATGCTTTATAGCCCTCCTCTCCCCGCACGCGTCTTTTTCTTTTATGCCCACACGCAACATCAACCTCCTTTCACCCTTTATTCACCTCTTATGCATACTTTTTGTATTACACCCCCCTTGACTTTTTTTTAAATAAATCTGTACAGCCATGCCAATCATTAAACTTGCCAATTGATGCATATTCATTGTTTTTTTATATTTAAATTACCCATTGTTGGACAAAGATCCATCCAAGAACCACTAGAGTGGACTTTGAAGAAGCCTGGAGATTCTATGCTTACAGCCTCATTGTAAAAAGACGACAATAAAAATTAGCGCAATCATGCAGTTGAAGCGTGATGTCCAAAAAGACGCCACATTTGGCATATCACGATCATTGTCGATTCTCTCTCAAGTCCTTTTTGTACACCCTGCTGCAGCGCGTCGTCAGTCTCGCATTCACCAAGTTTTTGAGCCCTCAATGCAATATTTAAAAATCTTGAACAACAAAAGATAACAAAAGAAATTCATCCTTTGCATTTATGCCATTCCCTTTGCCGCTATCGATCCATTCAAAGCCTGGTAAAAATGCATCCATTGCATTGCATATTCTTACCAAATTTCAGTGTGATTCAATCGACAGAACAAAAGTTTGACTTGAAATGTTGATTTTTTTTTTCAACCATTGCGCGTCAAAGTTGACATCAATGATGCTTTCGGCTATTGTAGCCAACTATAAGTGGTTTTGAAGCAATTCGAATTGTGTGAATTGTTAAAGCAACTAAAATACAGAAAAACATGTCAAGTCGCGAGTTGCTCGACAAAGGACGTGCATTTAAAGCCCGAAACGCGTCCCAACATGAAGGGGCAGGCTGGAAACTCATAGTGAGTCGCGTTTCGGGCCCGATTAAACATCATTCGGACACGCTACGCGCAAATAAAAAATTGACCGAAATGAGCTCCAAAACCAAAATCGAAAAATCAGGTCTCCAGAATCCCGTCAAACATGTACACATGACAAACTCAAAGGCGAAACGGCGAAAAATGACAAAAAAGAGAGGAGTCCATCTCCTTATTGTCGAGCAATGAGTGATTTTAGATTAAATTTCATTGTCGATTTTCGCCACAAAAACGCGTCGCTAGAGTCTTGGCGACGCGTCCACCAGCAAAACGCACTCCTGCTGCATGGATTTGATAAGAACAAGTAGTGGATAGCACGGTTTTTGACGCGGGATACAGTATCACGCGTCCAAGTCTCCCCGCAAACAGACTAGTCACCTAAATTCAGCTTGGAGCTCGCTTTTTCTAGTGATCATTGATGTCCACGTACGTGTCAGACTCTGCTCTTTCTGATGGTCTTTGTTTTGCAGCTCTTGGGCCAATTTTCGTCGACTTTTCTTTGAGGCGAAAAAACGAGGCATATTGCATTTTACGCGAAAGCCGGTTAATGGATCTACCTTTTTTATTGCATTTCTGTCCTTTACGAACGTGTGTTGACCATGTGCTCGAACGGCGAAGGGATCTGAGGACCTAAAGTTGACCGTTTTCGACTCCTCGACCGCATCCCTGGTAAAATCCGTGGTTTTCGAACATGGTGATTGCAAGCCATCTAGTGGTTGCGATGCCGCAAGAGTGGGCTCATTTGAACGAGAAAACAGAAACGCGTCTAGGTCGTTGTGTATTATGACATGTTTGTTCGTCAGTTCAGTGTCAAATAATTAAAAAACCATAAAAATTCGCCAATTGTGATTTCCTTTGGCAACCGCTTTTATTTGTTCGCCGTTTTTATTGCACGATATGCGACTTTGGCGCCAAATGGTTATGTATCATACAGAATGATTAGTGTACCTGACGCCTGTTGGGCCAGGCATAGACTGAAAAAATGCCTCAAAAGGGTCCAAGCGCGTAAAGTCGAGATTGCTGGCGCTGCCAGATTCAATCTTTACCAAAAGTTGGACTACTGTAGTTGTCCTTCAAGAGCACCGTGGCCCGGAGCTAATTGGGGCCTATTTGATTTTCGCGGCTCTTGGCTCGTTGAGTGTAGGATACCCTGGGTCATCTTTGCATTTTGTGTGCAAACTAGCGCTTCAGGCGTTCCCAATGCCCGGAAAAGGGCAACCCACCTCAACTGCTCGCCGTTAACAAAAAAAGGCCAAAGCACAGCGGCATGGGTTCATGCCTATGAAACCTGAAGATTTCATCTCGAAGGGCTTGCACTGCAAGTATTAGATTTTTTATGCACGCGCACGCTCTCAATTGAGCTTCCACCCAGTCACGAGCTCAAATATCCATTCGGTGCTTCTCATTTCATTCATGGAGTTGACATTTTGTATGTATGCCCCAGCCAAGTGGACAGCAAAATCAAAAAAGACGCAAATGCCAATAAACAAGCCTCCACTGCCAATCCTCGTTCCCGCTCAACTTCATAACACGTGCACAAATAACAAGATGATGTTGCAATTGATATTTTTATTGAATGCAAAATAGTATTACCAAGTTGGAAACCTGTAAGCAACAAAAAAGAGATGGTTAGTCACCATGAGGATGCAATTGCTTGCACGCTCTCTCTCTTTTTCTTCATGGCTCGAGGCAAAAGATCAGTTGAAAATTGGCAATCAAAGTTTTGTCTCCATTAAAAATTGCAGAACAGGTCTGTTTGTTGTATCATCACATCAAGCACCCAAGCCATTGAAGCAAAAAGAGAGCATTTCCCCCCTTTTCCAAATCAAATACATACCAAGAGGACCAGCCAAAAAAGTAGAAAGCAACCGACAAGAAAGAAAAGAAACATAAAAAACGCATTTGCGCGAGCTTTTTATAGTGGCACGAGAAAAAAAAATTTTTTTTTTTTTGTTCCAATGCCCGCTTTTCTGCCCCGATGCCCGAGTCACCCCATGGCGCCCATTTTGATCAGCCACACACAATGCGACCTTGGAAACAACTTGTCACGGTTTCAATTCTATTGATTTATTTCTGGGATGGGGGGGGGGATAATTCGATAATTTCATGAAAAAGACGACGAAAAAAATTTTGATAATAAAGAGGGGGGCACCATGGTTATCCTCCGATGGCATACTGGGTGAGTTGCGTCTCGAGTTGATGGATGCGCGCCTGGTAGGCGACCTCGCGGTCAAGCAGAGACGATTTCTCGGTTTCCAGGCAAGCGAGGCGCGTGAGCAGCTGTTTGTGCATGGTTTCGAGGTCCATGACGCGCGACGACAGGGTCTCCATTTTTTCGAGCTTGCGCTGGCGCGAGCGACGCGCGGCATCCGTGTTGCGCTTGCGTTTCAAAGCGAGGTCGGGATCGGACGCGTTGGCCATGGGCGAAGCCGACGACGATGCGTCACTCGCGGTGCCTGTCGATGCGCTGGTGGTCGTGGGCGTGGTTGCAACGGCGCGCTTCTTTGCAGGACGCTTGAGACTGAAGGTCGGTGTCGATGCACTGGCGACGTGGCTTGCCACGGGCTTCGCGGCCGACGGAGGGCCCAATTTGCGCTTTTTTGACGTATTCGAGGAAGATGCCGACGACGAATTGGCGCGTGCAGGCGCCGGATCGAGTGTCAGGATTATTTCCAGCGGCGGGGACGGCGATGTGGACGCCGCTTTGGGCGACAATGACGCGGTCGACGCGTCGGATGTGGTGTATGGAGGCGAGGACACGGCGGGTGGCGCGATGGACGACGCTGGCGGCGACGACATGACGAATTGTGGCGGCGACGCGGGTGCCAATGACTGGAACAGATCAAGAATGGGCTCGTCGGGCGTTGGCAGCAGAGGAAAGTAGTCCAAGGGCGACGCGGACTTGAAATCTTCTTGTCCGAGCACGTCCGTGGGCGGTGTTATCATGGCATTGAGCGAGTCGACATTGAGCCATTCGTCCAGCGCAGGCATCCACGCGTCATTGTCAGGTTTGAGCGCCGCGTCCAGGACGGCCGCGGGGCTGGAGGGAAAATAGGAGCTAGTCATTTTGTGCAAAAGATATAAAAAATAAAAAGAACACAGGGGGATGGGGATAGAATAGATCAAAAGGGGGAGGGGAGCAAAAACACGAGATTTTTCACAGATTGGAAGCAAATTTGGTGTATAGGATTCAGCAAGGTATTTCTAGTTTTCTTGACTTTGATGTCTTTCGGGTGAGCTTGAGAGCGCGGGGACCATGGTAGGAAGCCATTGTTAATTGTTGTTGTTGTTGTTTAAATTTAAAAATCTTGTTCAAAATATATGTTGTCTGTTGTTGGTCCGTATGTTGATACGTTGGGTTTAAAGGGTGAAGGCGAACATGGTAATAAAAGAGCAATTGGACGTGGACAGAGGGGTTTCAGGAATATAAAAAGGGCTTGACAAGTGAAAGAGGGCAAAAGTGAGAGAAGAGTCTGATTTTTCAAAAAAAGAAAAATAGAGACTCTGGGCAAACAATGGATGAAAAAAAAGGGCACTTGAAGAAATGAATGCCACAAAAGCAATCAAATAGAACAGACAAAGAGAGGAGAACGAGGAAGAAGAAAGGAAAAAAAAAAACAAAAAAAAAACAAGCCATTGGGGCTTTTTTGATGACTCTTTCGTAACAAGGTTTGATGTTGCACAAGGCGTGGCCCAATCAGAAGCAGTCCCTGAAACCTTCAAGACTTTCCACACGGCACATCGTTTTGACGAGGAATAAATCGCGCTCCCTGTGCACTTTCCATGGCGATGCCATGGTCGATCTCCTTTTGATCACCATCTCTTTTGCAAGAAAAAAAAAATGGCGAGATGTGGGTAAACGGGAAAGACGCGCGCGATATGCAAGGCAACGTTGGGATGGACGTCGATTGCGATTGCCTTTTCTGTGCGTATGCCGGTGTTGTTTTTTTGCTGCATCCTCGTGTTTCAAGGAGAGTCCCCATTGATGATGATGGATGATGTCGTTCTTTTGTTTGCCATCTTTTGAACCATGAATAATAATGCCTTCTTTTGGTAAAATGTAGTGGCGACAGATGTGCTCGTTTGCCATCCATTGTGGTGATAGATGTAAAAATGAGGGGAAAAGGGGCCATCGGGGCGGCCATTGGCCTGGCTCTTGGGCTGAGGAGTGGCGCTCTCCAACGAGGCCAAGAGCGGCAAGGAATTTGAAGGGCGCTATTTTTTTTTCACTTTTCTTTCCTTCTCTTTTCAACGTTCCTTTCTCTTTTTTTTGTCTTTTTTTTTTTTGTCTTTTTTTTATTTTCTTTTTCTCTCCTTTTTTCATCCCGTTCTCATGTTCAGTGACCACACGCCGTCGCCTATGGCGTCTCCTCTTGCGTCGCCCATAGGTTCATATCAAGCGTCAGGCGACTGGGACCAGCTACAGAGCCAATTTAACCAGCATATGAACCTGCAGCCGCTTCCCGCCAACCTGTCGCCTTTGCCGCCCGCTCAGCAGCAACAGCAGCACCACCACCACCAGCAGATACAGCAGCAGCAGCAGCAACAGCAACAGCAACAGCAACAGCAATTACACCACCAACAGCAGCAACAGCAGCAACAACAGGCGCAACAACAGGCTCAGCAAGCTCAAGCGCAGCCGCAGCGGTCGCCGTCGCCTAGTCAGCAAAGCTCGGATACCCCTGGCAATAGCAAGACGGCCAACAACACGTTTGTGCACAAGCTTCATACGTGAGTTTCGGCCTGCTTGGCGGCAAATGCGTGGAATTGACCCTTTTTTTATTTTATTTTTTTTACTTTGTTTCGATAGCATGGTGGGCGACATTCAATATCAACACTTGATAGCATGGACATATGCAGGCTCGTCCTTTATCGTGTGCAACATCACCGAGTTTTCTAGAGACGTGTTGCCCAAACACTTCAAGCACAACAACTTTTCTAGCTTTGTCCGCCAGCTCAACATGTAAAAAAAAAAAAAAAAAAAAAAAAAGAGCCGAACAAAAAAGATAAAATAGGGTTGGTGTCTCATGAAGCGCATTGCACGGTCCCTTTTTTTTTTTATTTTTAGGTACGGTTTCCACAAGGTCAACAAGTCGCCGCGCGGGCATCGCACGCTTGCGGAGAATCAGATCTGGGAGTTCTCGCACACCAAGTTTATACGCGGCCGTCCCGATTTACTAGACGAGATTAAGCGCAAAGCATTGGAATCGGATCTGTCGCGACGAGACCTGAATGGATCAGATATCAATTCGCAAGTCACCATGATGCAAATGGCCCAATCCGAAATGCGACAGCAATTGGTGCAGCTGCAGTCCAATGTGGCAAGACTCGCCAAGGATTACGAAGAGTCGCGCAAGCAGCAGGCTTTGCAGATGGAAATGACGCGAAATCTACTCCAATTTATGTCGCAGCATATGGGTGTTCCTCGTAAGAATTGAGAAGAAAGAAAAAAAAAAAAAAAGGAAAAGAAAAAAGAAACGACAAAATAGAAAATTGGGCCAAGCCGAGAAGCTCCATTTGGCTTTTCCCCTTTTTTTCCTGCCCTTTTTCACCCCCTTTTCCCCTTTTTTTGAAATTGCACGTGGTCTAGTGCCACCGTCGCTTTCTGTAGATACCAATGATACCACCAAGGCACGCAGCAGCATGGAACAGCCACCTCCCATCTTTGTCACGTCGCACGACACGTCGCCAAAGGCCGAGCCCTTTTACGCGTCGTCATCGTCGTCCAACCAGTATCAGGGCTACCATTCGCCGGCGTCGCCATCGTCGCCACAGATCTCGGCCGTCAATGCGACGCAGCAGCACCATCACCACCACGTCCATCATCATCATTCACAGCAGCAACAGCATCAAAGCCATGCACAGCAAGGCCAATTGTCACTGACCGTCCAAACGAGCAATTTGCAACATATTTCGCCCTCCTCGCCCTCCTCGCCCGTCCACGGCCCATTGTCGCCCGCCTCATACCAGACGGCTGTCAACACCCCATTGCCGCCCAGTCCCAGCCCAAGCAACTTTTTCTCCGAGGATGATCCCGCACTGTATTCTCATCCACACTCTCCAACACACTTTGCCCTTGATCAATCTTTGCCGCCCGATATGAATCAACTTGCCGTCAAGGACGCTGCAAATGCATCCGCCATGTATCCATCCTCCATGCCCTTTTAATATTAAAGAAACCTAAAAAAATGTGTATATTTTACCGCCCAAAACAAGAAATGGCAACTTTTTTTGTATATTTCTTTTCTCCCCCCAGCAAGCGGGTTCCCCACCATCATCTGAGTTGAGGCATCCGCTTGCCCGGAGCTCAATTCCAAATCATTTTTATTAGGCAATGGCGGACGAGAATTGGCTCTTTCCTTCTTCAACCTTTTTTTTTTCTTTTTTTTTTTTTTTTTTTCTGCATCGTCGAGCGACTTGATACCAGAGAAATCGATTTCTCATCCGTCATCCGCCCCCCTTCCTTTTGTAAATAATCATTGCGCAGCTCGCTCGGCATAGACATTCTTGATGGCGGATTTACTATCCAATGTGATCTTTTCTGGCTTTTTGTTGATCTTGGCCGGCATCACACTGGCTTTGCAAGCAGGTACAGCAGCGATGCCAGGGGAGCAATGGACGCATGTGGAGTGTAGCAAATTGGCAACTTGGCGCACTGACCTTTTTCTTTTTATTATTTTTTTGCAATTTCCAGGCTGCAATGCGATGCTAACTCGGTATGGCGGGCGCTCCTTTTCAGCAGTCGTCTCCTTTTTTGTGGGTACATTGGTTTGCTTAATCTTTTTTGGCATTGATGTGGGTGTATTGGGCACGCCGATGCCGGATCTTGCCACTGTGCGTGCTGGTAAGCGCAACAATGACACCTGTGAGCCCAGCTAGGATTCTCAATGCTGCTTTTTTTTTTATATATTTATTTTAGCACCTGGCTATGTTTGGCTTGGTAAGCAAATTCATGGAATGCGGCGAGTTGTAACAGGGGGGGTGCAGGCCATTGATCCTTCTACTAAATGGAATTTTAGGCGGTGTCATGGGCTTCATCTACGTTTCGAGTAATATTTACGCGGTGCCGCGTCTCGGTGCAGGCACAACGCTGAGCATTTTTGTGTGTGCACAGGTAAAAAAAAAAAAAAAAAAGTCAATTGGAGGTGGAGATCACGAAAAAATAACCAATGCGCTCTTATTTTTTTGTGATTTTAGGTGATCATGGCATGTTTGATTGACAATTTCGGTCTCGTTGGTGATCCACAGCGCACCTATACGACGTGGCGTATCTTGGCATCCATAGGCCTCGTCTTTTTTGTGTTTGTCATTGCGCGTTTCTGATCTGATCTTCAGAAAATGAATAAAAAAGGGCAATCGGCTATTCGATTGGCCGGCATCTTCCAAAGGGGCCAGGATCCAAAAGGCGGGGGGAAAGGAGTTCGTCAGCCTTGTTTTTTCATTGTTTTTTTCTACACTCGTCCCTCTTTTTTTTCGCTTCTTGCACGCTCACTCTCTCTTTTTCTTTCTTTTTTTTCTCTCACGACTGCACCTTCCCCCCCCCCCGTTGACTTTTTTCTTCTACCCTCCTCCTCTCTCCTCACCTAGTTCACCATTTGAGCTGTGCAATGTCCCACCATGCCTATAGACGATTGTCACAAAAGGTGTGTATTTTGCCTTTTTCTCGACATCTACTCATATGTTTTCTTGACTTTTTTTTTTTATACAGTGGTCCCTATTAACACCGGTGTTGCGCACATCGTCCCCGGCCGGTGCCGCCATGTCGCCTTTTGCCGGTCATCTGCACGCCATCATACCCCACCACCGCCCAACAGCGGCACAAACTCGCGCTTTTTCGTCAACACCGACACCGTCGTCGGGATTCCCCTTTCGCCTCGTCAATCATCGCCGCCTCGCTAAACTAGAGCAGGATGCATCCAATTTCGCGCAAGATGCCGGAAAACAGGCGCTTCTTTACAAGGTAAGATGCGCAAATCGCGTCATTTTACGGCAAAACGCGATGACGTTGACGAGCAATTGGGTCATTTTTTTCATTTTTAATAGGAATGGATGCGTGCCAAGAATCCTCAGGCGGTGGTGAATCGATTTGAGCGTGGCAACTTTGCAGCCAATGACGAGTGTTGGCAGCATTACATTGCGGCGCTCGCGCAGACCGGCAAAAGCGACGCGATCTTGCCACGACTCATGCAGAAACTCGAGCAGCAGAGCGAACTTTTGTCCGAGACCACCGTCAAGGCCGGCGGTGGGGCCGAGGTGCAAAAGACGATCCCCAAGGAGGTCCTCCAGCAGATCATTGCCACGCGTGGCTCTGGTAGCCGCACTCTCACTGCCGAGGGCGGCATGATTGCATCGGGCTCAGGCAACAAGGGCAATCCCATCTACGTCGTCGTCGAAGAGGGCCGCAAATTCATGGTGTGGAAGGTGCTGCGGTGGATCGGCGTTACGGTGACGTATGCATTTTGCATTTTGACCATTTTATCACTGGCCCTTGAGAATTCTGGCTTGCTTAAGACGAGCACGGGCCAGATGGAGTACGAGCCGATCAACCAGCAATCCGTCAAGTTTGACGACGTACAAGGTGTAGATGAGGCCAAGCAAGAACTCGAGGAAATCGTCCAATTCCTCAGGAACCCGCAAAAGTTCACCGAGCTCGGTGGCAAGTTACCCAAAGGCGTCCTGTTGACTGGACCCCCCGGCACAGGCAAGACCATGTTGGCGCGTGCTGTTGCCGGAGAGGCCAATGTGCCGTTCTTTTTCATGTCTGGCAGCGAATTTGACGAAATGTACGTCGGCGTCGGCGCAAGACGCGTCCGCGAGCTTTTTGGTAAGACGAAAAAAAATCACAAGACACAACGGAGCGCCTCTTGACATCTCGTCCTTTTTTTTGCTCGATTTTTTTCTTCTTTTAAGCTGCTGCGCGCGCAAAGGCCCCAAGTATTGTTTTCATTGATGAAATTGATGCCATTGGCTCAAAGCGCAATCCCAAAGACCAATCTTATATGAAGCAGACGCTGAACCAGCTGCTTGTTGATTTGGACGGCTTTTCGCAGACAGAGGGCGTGATTTTCATTGCAGCGACCAACTTTCCGGAGCTGCTGGACAAGGCCTTGGTGCGACCCGGCCGCTTTGACCGTCACGTCAACGTGCCGTTGCCCGACGTCCGTGGACGCATGCAGATCCTCAAGCATCATATGAAGAACATCATGTTTGCGGCGGATGTCGACGTCAGCGTCGTTGCGCGCGGCACGCCCGGTTTCAGTGGCGCCGATATTGCCAACCTCGTGAACCAGGCCGCCATCCAGGCGAGTCGCGAGTCCAGCCGCGAGGTCACGGCCAAGCATCTCGAGTTTGCAAAGGACAAGATCATCATGGGCGCAGAGCGCAAGAGCGCCATCATCACCGAGGAAAACAAGACACTCACCGCCTACCACGAGGGCGGACACACGCTGGTTGCCTACTACACCGAGGGCGCCATGCCGCTGCACAAGGCCACCATCGTCCCAAGAGGTGCCGCGCTCGGCATGACAGTCCAGCTGCCCGAAATGGACAAGGTAAAATAGAAAAGAAATCGCGTCGCGTTGCGGAGAGACTGATTTTTCTTGCTTTTTTTTTTGCAATAGGACTCGTTTTCGAAAAAAGAGTACACGGCGCAGATTGACGTGTGCATGGGCGGGCGTGTGGCCGAGGAGCTTATTTATGGCACGGAGAACGTGACCAGTGGTGCGCACAGCGACATTGTCAAGGCCACGGAAATTGCCAAGCGAATGGTACGGAATTACGGCATGAGCGACAAGGTGGGGCCCGTGAATCATGACGACGATGACATGCAGCTGCTAAGCACGGAGACAAAGCTGCTGATCGAACATGAAATCAAGCACCTCGTTCAAAGCGCCGAGGACCGCGCAAAGAATATCCTCATCACGCACCGAGAAGAGCTCGACCGACTTGCTCAGGGTCTCATCGAGTATGAGACCCTCACGCGTGAAGAAATCATAGATGTCATGGCCGGCAAGCCCATCTCCAGGTAGTTTAGCCCCAATCTTCCTTCTCATTTTCTTTTTACTCGACGCGTCTCTTTGTCGCTTGCCTTTCATTTTGGTTCTGTTTCATATCCTTCCTCCCCTCTCTGTCGTAATTATGCCCCCTTCCTGACGTTGGTCCCTGTAAAATACAAATAAAATCGTTCCTTTTTTTTGTCGTCTTGTCACAAATTATTGCATGATGCTGTGTGCTGCTATGATGCTGTATGCTATTTCATCACTCTCTCCTGGCCACGTGGCCACCACTGATGATGTGATGATGCTGCGGACGCCGCGACGAGCAACGACGCAAAGAAACGAATCATATCTTCACTACTGTATGATATGTAGTAGTATCATACGGTCAAGCAGCACGATTTTCATGATATCATGCATACTACGCACTGTTGTACGTACAGTACATGTACAGTGCCCTACCAAAAAAAACTTCACCCCCTGGCTATTTTTTAGCAATGCTGAAGTCAAGTTAATCGCTTTAATCTCTTCTGTATTGATCAGAAATGACCCCAATGACATGAAATTTTGTAGGAACAATGGTTTAAAAGTATAAAAACGAGTCTAAAATTATGAAGTAGCTATATCAAGCGGATTTTGAAATAGACCAAAAAAGGGGTACCTGACGCGTCACGCGACGCGACGCGTACTCATGCGTATACTGTACAATGGTCTGTGGGGATGAATTGACATTATAAACACCATCTCCAAATTTTTCTGCAATGAATGTGATAGTATCCGATTGTATTCTGTAAACCAATTTCATGGTACATGAATCACATCAGAACTGTGACCGATATTGTAAATCCGCACTGTGACGCGTCACGCGTCAGACGCGTCTGGAATAGCGATTTTCATCTCTGGAACGTAATTTTAACCATTTTGTTGGATTGAAACCACTGTGATTATTTAATTTGAAGAGCTAGAATAGCCTGTTATCGGTTGGTTGTGATTTTATTAAAAACTTAGATCATGTTAGGGAAATCTCAGCTTATGACTCGTCTGACGCATCACAGTGCGGATTTACAATATCGGTCACAGTTCTGATGTGATTCATGTACCATGAAATTGGTTTACAGAATACAATCGGATACTATCACATACATTCATTGCAGAAAAATTTGGAGATGGTGTTTATAATGTCAATTCATCCCCACAGACCATTGTACAGTATACGCATGAGTACGCGTCGCGTCGCGTGACGCGTCAGGTACCCCTTTTTTGGTCTATTTCAAAATCCGCTTGATATAGCTACTTCATAATTTTAGACTCGTTTTTATACTTTTAAAAAACCATTGTTCCTACAAAATTTCATGTCATTGGGGTCATTTCTGATCAATACAGAAGAGATTAAAGCGATTAACTTGACTTCAGCATTGCTAAAAAATATAAAATAGCCAGGGGGTGAAGTTTTTTTTGGTAGGGCACTGTACTGTACAGTACTGTATCATATGATATGATTGATACAGTATACCGGTATATTTGGATTTCACAACATCACTAATAATACAGTACGATTCTATGAATTCACAAAAAAATGTTTGATCCGCGCGATTTTTTTACGTAATTTTTATCATACTGTACCGTACAGTACACAGTACAGTACAACAGTACCTACAGTAATACAGTAATGGACAGAATCCGATGCAGCATGCTGTTACGTATCATACTGTATTTCGGTGCATATCATACAACTGTTGCACTTTACTGTACAACAGCGCGCTATCATACAACATACAGTAAGATACGCCGCAGCACTAAAATGCACACGTTTGCCTTTGGAAAACGACAATAATTTAATAATAATAATGCGTCTGTTTTCCGGACTTTGGCCACCTGTTGTGCCTCCAGAAAATTTTTTACAGCCTACCTGCTGCCCGCCGATGAAAATCGTGTAACGGCACGAGCTACAGTCCAGAGCTCGCGACGTGTCCGCCCGATTTTTTTTGAGCCTGCAAATTCCAAACCCCTTCAATTTGCCCTCTTTTTCATTTATATTGCCATGTGCTTGGCCGATTCCACTCGAAAACAGTCGCATCGGTTTCAACGCAAAATTTGCAACAAAAAAGCTTAAACCCGCGCCCAAAGCGCTACGACCATGGCCACTTTGAAAAATTCAGGGGTCACACATTTTAACTGCCAAATTTGAGAAATTTCGAACTCCGAATGATCAATGCATCCCAAACAGGTATCTCCGACAATTTGCTATTGGCAGACAAAATGGCAGATCGCCCCAACGTAAGACAAAAAAGCCCAAAGAGTGACGCATGAACGGCGATCGACAGAGAAAATTGCCTACTCTGGTCAAGATTTTTTTTTACAAAAATTTAAGGTTTGACACTTCCAAATCAAGGTGCGTAAATTGCATAGATTTTATTTTTTATTTTGCACACTTTTTTTATGCACTGATGATGAGCGCACTGATGAGCGGCGGGCTGCAGCAGGCAGGCAGCCTGGTGAAGAAATGTAGCGTGCGTAGGCCGATACTGTACAGTACGTACTGTACAGTACTGTACAGTACTGTACAAATACAGTAGTTAAACCCAAGCTGGTTGGCGCGCTGCAAGTCATTCCATTAGATGCCTAGCTCTCCTTTTTGTTAGTACTGTAAATCTGGAATAAAAATCCGGGGTCGACTTGATCGTTGTGGAGCACAACATCGCGATTAAAGATTTTTTTGTTGAAAATGTGGAACATGATTTTCTGTTTTGTTCTGCTTTTCTCTGCCAGTTTTTTGATCATCCATTGCCACCATTGGTGAAACTGGTGGTCTCATTATTAGAAAGAACATCTTCATTCATCAATAGTTCAATACTGTATGATAGCTGCATTTGAATGACACGTTATGATATCATATCATAAAAGAAGAACCGCAGGTTCGTCCTACCCATTGTCGTCGAGATATCATAGAAAATCGAGTTTGAACTTTGAAAATTAATCCAATGTTTGATCGGCTCTTGCAAGCGTACCGTACAAAGTTCGTCGACCATCATCGGGCGAACAAACAATCTGAAAATGACCCCCAATGCCCAATCATCGTGTGCCTCGTTCAAGCGATGCCACCAGTAGTTTCACCGCGATATACGAAATATTTCATGAGCATGGGTTGAATTTGTGAAATAACAGCATTTTTGCTTGGTCCAACTACTGTACAATACAGTATAGAACTTGTAGTATTGTATCATCATATCATACTGTAAGAGATGCAGCATGCCATCCCATACAGTATGATACTGTAGCGGTTGATGGGAAGATGGGTTGGTTGATGGCAAATATGATAAAATGTTATTGTAAATTTGGACTTTTTTTTATGTAATTCTTTGCATCATTAATATCAGCAAGGCAAATTTGACTACTGTATCATATCATAATTTGTGCGCCGCTTTTACGCAAAAGGAAATGACGCGCGACGCGATTTAATTATGATTTGATGATGTTCGTCGTTTATTTATAAATTTAATTGGGGCAGCTGTCCTCAGGGGGCGAGTTGGGGTTGACGAGCAGATTGAAGGCAACAGTCTTGAGCGTGCAGGTCTTCTTGGAGGTGGTTGAGGCGGTGACCTGGAAATAGTATTTGCCAGCAGTGACGTCGTCACCCGTGAGAAGGACAAAGTTACCGGTGGTCAGCTTTTTGCCATCGACATTCTTGATTTCCGTGTACACCGACTTGTTCGTCTTGGCATTCACTAGTTCCACCTTGGTGATCTTGTTCACCTTGCTGGCACCAAGGTCCCAGTCAACGGAGTAGCACTAAAGGAGAAATAAAAAAAATATGCGTCAATGGGTTGTGAACACCTTTTTATCGACACATGCGTATCCGTTTCAAAGGCGATTCTCCTTGTCCTTACCTGACCATAGGTCCATTCAAGGCCGCTCTTGGTCGGCGATGTGATGCGGAAGCCGAGGCAATCGGCAGGCTCCGCGGGCGCAGCCATGGCCGTCAGGGCGGCGCCGTCTTGCGCGAACCACGAAGGCACAGCCATCCGCACGAACAAAGCAGACAACAATTGGAAGGCAATGGATTTGATCATCTTGGAAAATATAGACTTGAGAATTGAGAGTGGATTGGAATAAAAAAAAAAACGAAAACCAGGTGTAAAAGACGTCTTTTATATCTTTTGCTTTTTTTTTTTTTACGACCAGCAAGGGAAGGAGGGTGTCTAAATATAACCACACGCGTCGATTTACTCTGGCGGTTCATATTTTAAGTGATCCGGTCTAGTGAGGCACAAAAAAAAAAAAAAAAGGTGCGAACTCGCCGGCAATTGTTTCTCAGGAGTCAGAAATGCAAGACAGGGTCTGTTGTGTGAGTCGTGTCACTAATTTTTTTTATTCTTTTCTATCTTTTTGCCTTTTTCGTTTGAGCAGAGCGGCGGTTTGCAAGCGGAAGCAGGCTATTTTTAATACCTTGATGGGCCCTTGGTTGAGATCCTTGTTTTTGCGAAAAAGGAACCTCGGAGCGTAGCCTGTGAACCCTGAATTAGCACCCTATGGAGCCATTGTGACCCTGGCCAATGCATGTTCCAAGAAAAGAAAAAGGGCGCGAAAGATTCAAGCGAAAAATGGCTACAAAAAAAAAGAGCCGCCGCTTGTTTTGGGCATCAGCGATGCTAAATTTGGGCGATGGATCAATGCATTTGCATAGCTGCCTTGCCCCGTTTTCCCCACACCCACACGCACGCCCAATGATGTCTCAGCACAGCCCCATGACGCACATTCGTTGCTGCGTACATTCATGTTGAACGCACATGCGTTGTCGTTTCACCGTGTTCCTCCGCCTCCAAAAAAGTGGTCAATGAAACTATTGGACGTTCAGGGACCAGCCATTGAGCACAATGCGTCGAAAAAAAAGAGAGGGGCTATTTTTATTATTCATTTTTGCATAGGACAAATGTTACAGATTTTTTTTTTTCAGGAAGAGGAAGGAAGCGATCCATTGGACGCATGATCCGGGTGCTGCTGCTGCAAGTGTGACCTGGATGGTGCATGTTGCGCGGCTGGTGGTGGCTGTGGGTGTTGCGCGGGCGTGGGAGGTGCATTTGGCGCGTGAGCATGGTATTGGTGATGGTGCTGATGGTATGGAGGAGGAGGTGGAGGAGGATGCTGACTAGGATGCGAGTGCTGCTTTTGTGTCGGGTGTGTGGTTGGCGAGGTGTAGATGGGCGAGGACTGGACGTCCATCTCTTGCATTTGCTGTGCGACGCACCATTCCTTGAGGTGGTTGGCGAATTCCTCGGAAATGTGGCAGTCGTCGTACGCATGCTCAAAGAGGCGGTGCGACACAAACCAAAACTTGTCCGTCACGCTCTGGTCAAAGACCCAGTTCCTCATGTTGCGGATGTCGCCGCCGACAAACATCGATTGGCTTGTCAATTGTTGGAACAGGTCGTCCAGATCGTAATACTTTTGAAAGATGATCATACGGTCACGAATGGAACCCGCAGGCACATAGTCAATCCGGATGTCGTGCGGAATCACTCGCTGCAAAGCGGCTAAAAGCGCAAAAAAAAAAAAAAAAAGTGTCAGGGGTCACCGTGCTGCTTTTTTAAATGATTTCTCTCCCTTTTCTACCTGATTTTTTTTCTCCATTTCCATTTCACTCTCTCACTCTTTTTTTCATTCGCCTTACTTGGTGTGAGGGCGTACTGGATTTTCGCGCCAATGATGCTGCCCAGTTTCAATTGCAATCGTAGGATATGTGCGGCCTGCAATGGTGGCATGTGAGCGAGGTCCTCGGCGCGTTTCAGGGTGGGCGGTTCGCAAATGGTTCCCTTGACCGGCAAGCGAGGCGCATTTGTGGATGGTGAGGTGGAAGCATTGGGTGGCACGATGGTGGCGGCACCTGGGGCTCCTGGAGTGGCCGCAGAAGGAGGAATGGCGGCACCGGGAGGTTGCTGTGAGGGCGGGGCCGGCGGTGTGTCACTCAATGGCGAGGGTATGGCATCGTCTGGGATTTTTTCGGCGCACAAGGGGGTTGTGGTGAGTGTAGGGGGCATGGACGAGGTGGGAGACGCGTAGGCAGTGGCATTTGATGTGGCTGTGGTGGTGGTGGAAGTGGAGAGCGGGATAAAGCCCATTGGTTCGGGTTTGATGTGATTCAATCGCGGAGAAGTTGGGTAAGCAGCCGAGGATGGTGAATTGGACGCTTTGGACTTTTGTCGAGGCATTGGCGGAGGTACTTTGAGGGGGAATGTCTGTCGTACATCCTGGCTGCTTGTGTTGAGAGAGACAAGTTCGCTGAAAAGGTAATCCTGGATGGATTTGTTGCGATTGCATGGAGGGATGTTGCGTGGAGGCAAAGGAATGGTCGTGTCGTCGTTGATTGGGCGTCCTGTTTTGGCGTGGAATTGCTGTCTTCGTTCGCGTGCATGATATGAGCGTCGGACGAGTGGACACGAGGGTGCTGAGGCAGGTGCAGTGTCTGCGAGGGCTATTGCGCCCTGGATATTCATGATGCTGTTGCCCTGTTCGTCCATGAGCAATTGCAAAATCGGGGGAAGCGCGGATGCTTCCTCCTGGCCGAGCGAATCAATGGGCAAGGGAATCATGCTCGGATGTGGCAATGGATGAATGCGTGTGTCGATCCACGCCTGCGGCACGGTGCCGTTCTTGGCAATGCTGTCCAGCATCATGTGAAGAATCCACCCACGCAGGTAATTAGCTTCATACTCGGCAACAGAAAGCTTTTGCTTCAAATCGTTCAATTCTTCTGTATATTGCTGCCAGAGCTTCTCACGCTCCATGCGCCGCTGCTGCTCGCGCTCGCGGAAATTGCGCTGCGCGACACGATTCTGCGCGCGTCGTTCTTGCTGTGTCGGCGGGTTCGGCTTGCGACCAGGCCGCTTGCGCTTCCTCACACGCTCACCGTTCTCATTCTCAACACCAACGTCGCACGCTTCGTCAAAATACTGGAAACAGTATCGTGGTCGCTTTGTCGCGTCTTCTTGCGCTGGTTGTTGCATAGCCACAAGATAAAAAAAAAAAGAGTAAAAAAAAAACAACAACAAGAAACGAAAAAGGAGACTGTGAAAAATAAAGGGCAAAAAGAGAAGAAAATATAAAAAGCGGGGTCCCCTTTTTTGTTTTTTCTTGTTTTATTTCGCTCGGCCCTGATGAGGTAAGGTGAGACTTTCCGCGTATCCCCACATTTGTGAAAATGAGAGCCCGACAATGGCGCTTTCACCAATCGTCGCCTTCTATTCTCATCGATTTCGGATGACCACGAAATTTAACCTAAAAGAAGCAAGATCTATCCGCATGGCATTAAAGATAGCCAGAGAGACGCGCTCTTTTCTTTTTCTTTCTTTTTTTTATTTTTTTATTTGGGTGACGCGTGTGATCGAGCGCGCCCTGGCTTAACGATAAGCGCCCTTCTTTTCCAGACACCCTGCCGATAGATCGCGCTCCTTAGTCATCGATTACCCCTTTCAGGGCTGTTACCAATGATCGTAACCCAATCTCAGCCTTCCGTGCAGCCAAAAGGAACTTCATATGGGAAGACATGCCGGTGCGAATTTTTAAAATTGCACACAGCCGTGTAACGTCAGATTAGACTTCTCATTTGCGAGCAAAAAGTGAGATTTTCCCGATGACTTTTTTTTTTGTTTTTTTTTTTTTTTTTGCTTTTTGGAATCCAGTGCGCCGATCAGCAATATCCCGTCATAAACAACTTTTGTGTGTGCTTAAAAGTGGGCGTCATTTGCGCCCGTCCAAAGTTGCTGAGAGTGTGCATTGATGCATCAATTGCTTCCCCTTCCTTCCAACCTTGCTTGGTTGTCCTGATTCGCTTGATTGGACTCTTTGTGTGTGGAATTTTTTTGGCAATTTGATCTCTTGTCCTCCCTCTCTTGAGGATGAGAAATTAAAACCCATTGCCCAGGACACGCGTCATGGTCAATGTGGTACAAATGAAATGGGCGTCAAAAGGGAGATCGTGGCCAAATTTAGACGCCATTTTTTTTTTTTTTTGCCAGTGGTGGAATACGTGCGAGCGCCATTCTCCCTAAATTTTTTTCTCTCGTTGACAAAGATCCAAAGACAGGGATTAATGAACGGAGAAGATATGTCCTTGCGTCGCTAACCTTGAAATGACATCATGTGCCTTTTTTCTCAAGCAAATATGCCAAAAAGGGATGAAAAAAAGAAATAAAAAGTAAAACGGATCATGATGTTTCAATTGTGCGTGAGAGATGGAGAGGGCTAAGTGAGAGAGAGATGCAAGTGCCCAATCTCGCTGTTTGTCTCTTTGCCAAGACAATGAGAAGCAATTGAGCAAAAGTGCGCCCTTTGCCCTGGAAACATGAACCTGTTTTCTATCCTGTAGAGAATCACCCCCTGACCGAGCATCGGGCTCGGCTGTCAAAAGATCATAGAGCGCAATTCAACAACTGAGAATTGACGTGAGCACGCGCTTTTTTCTTTTTTTTTTTAAAAAATTGTCCTAGAGCGCCTCCTCGTCATCGTTCCCCTTGAACCTTGTTAGGGTTTGTCAATGAGCTCCTACCAACACGGAGACCACAGTGGGACAAGGAGAACGCACATCGATTGCATCGATTGCAGGCGCCATGCAGCATTTGGGCAAAATGTGCTGCACACTTACCTACCCATGGCTTTTGTCGCGTCACACTTTGCTTGCATAATCGTTTCATACTTGTTGGCGCGCGGCCGCGCGCCTCCCTATTTTTTTTTTGTTTCTTTTTTTTTTTCGCACGAAAACAGAAAAACAGACATTCAATATGTGTTTGCGGACAGCAATGGCTCATGGAAGACATGACAATAAAAAAAAAAAGACAATAAAAAAATAGGGGTCCAAGGGTTTGGCAGGGGGAGAATTGAACACAGCAAAGATCATGCAAATCCGGGCGCATTGCTTGGAAAGGGAACGCAAAACAGCGCGCCTAAAATTTTATTCGCAAAAGTGACAATAAAAGGGGGGCACGGACACTGTCATACGCATTGAAGCATGCTTCTCATCATCATCCATGCGAAAGTCACCTGCTTGGCTTCCCCCCCCCCACCTGTCATCTCATTACCATAAAGATGCAATTCGAAGCAATTCGAAGAAAAAAAGAGTTCTAACGAGCCCTGACCTGTGTAAATCAGAGTGACGGAGATGCAAAAAAAAAAAAAAAAACCAAGAGGTCGTCGTTCGTCGTCCAATCTAGCCCAAAAATGATGGCAAATACAGGTATAATATGGTTACACAAGCGGCAATTGCATTGGCTTCGACAACGCGTGAATCCAAGAATGCATGGACGTGTCGCAACCCATCGTTCTTCTCCCCCCTTTTTTCCCTCCCCCTCACCGCTCTCCTGGAACGGATGGTGTAAAAGATAATGCAATTGACAAAATGAGATTGACAAACGAGCATAAAGGAGCGTATGCCATCAATTGTGGCTCATTCGATCACCAAGCGCATGGATTTTTTTTAAAATAAAACAAGAGCGAGTCCTAAAGCGGGAAAGCGCGCACTGCTCCTTAATTTTGAGGGACACGAAACCATCAAAAAAAGGCTTCTTGTGTACCCATTTCCTAATGTTCAAAGCATCCCCGTGAGAGAGTACAAAAGAAAACATGAGCGTGATCAACCAACAATTCGATCGATCAAACATTGACTAGAAAAAGCGGGAAATGTTACTTAAAAGTCAGTTTTGGGCGCGGCGTGCATCAGATGATGGCTCGCTGGCCTACTTTTTTTTTTTTTTTCATTTTTTTTTCTCAGGTTGTCTCATCCCTTTTAGAGCCGCCCTTTTTTACTTCCCTGTCCCTTTTTCTCCTGGGGGGTCATTGCTCTTCTCTTTTTCTCTCATTCTTTTTTTCGCACTCTTTGGGACACATTATATATTTCTGCACGAGCACTTTGCGCAATTCTGCTTTTTTTTTTCTTCTTTTTCTCCCTCCTTTCCTTCCCATCAACCACCTTTTCCACCCTGTTGACGCGAGGCGTTGCCGTCATCATTCCTCCCTTGTTTCCATCCATCAGCCATCGCCGCCATTTGTTTTGTTGTCTTGTCCGTTGATAACATTTTTTCATCCCCCCCCTGTTTGCGTGTCTTGGTGGGCCATTGACGCGGTTTCTCCCCAAAGCAAGGATTTTCTCGATTGACCTGTGTTCTCTTCTGCATGTCCCCGTCGCGGCTTCCTGATGAGCTGCTGTTGCACATTGTGAGCATGGCGGACCAAGGCACCAAACTGGTTTGCACGCGACTGTGCCGGTCATTGGCCAAGACGGCGACACGGCATCTATGGAAACACCCGTACCTGACGCATCCTGGACAAGTGACGCGACTTTTCACCTCGGCCACCGCGCCATCATCAGACAATTCACCGCAAATGGTGGCGCGTTCAATGTCTTTGGCGTCTTCGTCCGTGTCATCCTTGTGCTCACTCTTCCCGGAAGAGACACGGCGCCCATACGAGTGGATCACGCACTTGACCATCAGTTTTGACCAATTTGAGCCCATCCCGTTTGACGACATTCTCGTGATTTTGACGGATTGCTGTGTGAATCTGGTTTCACTCCATATGCACAACACGTACGCGCTGTTTGCGCCCACACTGACACAATGCCACTGGCACGCATGCGTGTTTGTGCTGCCGCCGGGCCTGGATGCCCCCAATTGGTTCGAATTATACCTGGCGCGCCACCAAACGGCCGGTTTGCCGCTGACACACCTGACTATCTTGGACGCGGTGTTTGACGAGCGTAATGGGTCGCTGCTCGTCGACACCCACTTGCAGACGCTCGCGACGTGCTGTGCGCGACTCGAGCATCTCGTGTGTAATGGCTTTTTCACAGACATGGGCATCATTCCGCTTGCCGCTCGTTCACCGCGTCTCCAATCCATTGCCTTATACTTGCCAAATAACATCAGCCAGTCAAATACCATTAGTCATGCATCCATCGATCAACTGGCACACTCCTGTCCGCGCCTCGTCCAAGTTGTCTGCCGCGGACAGTCACGCATTAATTCAGATCACGCCTTCCGCACGCTACATGCCACATGCCCGCACTTTATCTATGGTGATTTTTCTATAGACTAATTTCACGCTATGAAAAAAAATAAAAAAAAAAAGAATTCATGATGAAAATGAAGCAAAAAAAAAAAAAAAAAAAAGGTGAAAAAAGGGTCCAACATCCCTGCTTTTTCAAAAAAGGGAATTGGCAAACTGCTCAATTCTAATGCAATTCGTCTCCTTTTGGATTGCTTGTTGTTCCGTCGTCTCTCATTTCTCTTCGTCTCGTTTTTTTTTTTTTCTCTTTTTTACCCTTTGCACTATGCCTCCTAAGCGCAAATCCCGAGCCACCAAGCGTACCGAGCCTGTTGAGGAATCTATTGTCGACGAACAAGTGGAAGAGTCGCCCCAGGACATCCAGGAAGACCAGGAAACACAGCCCAGCAACAAACGACGACGATCGTCCAAAGAAGACGACAATGAGTCGCAGGCTGAGCCCACGGCCACCAGCAGCAAGATGGAGGAGCGCATGGCAAAGCTTCAGCAGCTCAAGCGACGAAGGGTAAGCAAAACAGGCAATTGACGTCCATTGGCGCTCATTTTTGTTTGATTTCAATAGGCCACGGAGGTCGAGCAAGGCAATCGACGAGACCGCAACCTCGAATTCCAACGCAGCAAGGAAAATCCACGACTGGAGGCCAAGATGGAGCGCAAGCGCGATGAGGCGCTGCGATTGAAGGAAAAACAGGTAAGAAAAACGCAAAAAACGACGAAAATGGTGGCCATTTTGACCCTTTTTTTGAATTTTCAGGACGCAGAGGATGCCGGTGAGGACTTTGAACGCAAGCAATTCTGGAAGTATTCTGCCGAGTCTGTTGCGAATTGGGAGGCCAAGATGGCCAAGAAGAAGGGCATGGCCAACGAGGGCTTTACGGATCATACCCAGGCGGCACACAAAAAGTACACCAAGCTGGTGGCCGGCTTAAAGCCCGACATGAACTCGTACAACGAGAAGAAGCTCGAGGCCATGGAGCGCGCCATCCGCAACGGCGAAGACCCCGAAGACCTGCGCGCCATGGCAAACGACCTCACTTACGCCTCGGCATCCGACCGACCCTCGGAGGAAGCCATTGACCGCCTTGTCAAGGATGTGTCTGAACAGTAAGTTTGTCTCTTTTGCACCAATGATTACCATTGAATGCTCATCCCTTTCTTTTTTTCTAGGATTGGCAAGCGCGAAACTCGCTCGCGTGAACGCAAAAACGTGCGTTACGACGACATTTCGTGGATCAACGAGAAAAATCGCGTGTTCAACCAAAAGATCTCTCGCTTTTACGACAAGTACACAAAAGAGATCCGCGACAGCTTGGAGCGCGGCACTGCGTTGTGATCCGCCTCTCTTTGTACAATTTTATGCATCTCTTTTTAGCCCCCATGGAAAATAAACATACCGCGTTGTCAGTGAAAAGGATGGATCCATGTCAAGCAGGGATTGCAAGCAGGGTTGTTTGTTTCAATGGCGTGCTTTTTTTTTTTTTTTTTTTTTTGTAAAAAATGCGATTGGAGCTCTTTTTATTATGTATTTTGGTCGTTTGTCGACGGATTCATAAGCTGCAGGGGAATCGGCCCTTGGGTACAACCATTGCATGCCCTTCGTTCCAGCGTGCCTACTCTTGAAGCGCTGCAGCCACTAGATGGCACGCAATGGCGATTTTATCTCGGATTTTCCAAGGGGAAGAGGCGAGGACAGGAAAAAGAGGAAATTTAGGTCCACAGATCGCCATGCCATCCATATATATGGTAGATGGCCATCATTTACTGACAATAAATCAATAAAAACCTGGGGTGCCTCGCCTGGTTTCCGCATAAATTGCAAATTGCATCTTTTTTTCACCTCAAGGTCAAGTCGACGAAAATTGATCACAGAATTGCGAAACACAGACCACCAGAAAGAGCGCGGTCTGCTGCGCATGTGAATATCAATGATCACTGCAAAAAGCTAGTTCCGGGCAGAATTTATGCTAGCAAATATTTTGCGGGTCAACTTGGACGCGTGAAAACCCGCTTCAGATATCGCGTTACACGTGTCTGTTCCCTATCAAATCCATGCCTCTTAGCCATCTCTTGATGACAGATGTGTCGGCTCGGCTCTATGGACGCGTTTTCCCCGTGCAATTCACGGTTGAAATTAAATCTAAAATTGAGAATTGCTCACCAACGATCAAGGCAACCTCATTCTTTTTTGGCTATTCTCGAGGTTTCTCATCCGTGGTTTCTGTTGGGAGAGTTTGGCGCAATTCTGAAGACCTGAATTTTTAATTTCTGAATGGGCGGCTCGACACGCCGAAAAGCTGACTTTGGTGTTGCGCGCCAAATGTCTTTGAGGCTGCTGTACCTCGGGCCCCGCTAGTAATTCTAGCGCAATAGTTCACGTTGGAGCGTGTTTTTGGGACTCTGCATGTCCTGGACAAATATCATATTTGCTGTTGAAATCAAGAAAAATGGACCATCTGCTGAATTTCTCGCAAGAATCTCATCCTGGTACTCCCAAAGTCGACCTATACGATACTGGAGACACGAAGTCGATAACATCAACGTTTTTTGGTGATCAGTTATGTACATCCTTGATAATTCGTCACAATGATAAACACTTGAGCTTTTTTTTTTTTTGGCAGGCAGCTCGCTTAAATTGCAAAAATACCATATTGGATAGCTATGCTCTTAAATCTCTCTTGCCTGGCTCAAGTGTTTGAGATCACTCATGACTTGATTGAATGTGCCTCTGTCCAGTGAATGGCCAAACGAGCAATGTATTATTTTTTTTCCAAGGCTTTTCTTCGTCAATCTATCCAAATAACCCCATCTTGAACCGGATATAATGGCAGCCATCGGAGTCAATTGATTGGCAAGTTTTCGCGTCAATTGACTAGAAGTTGCCATTCTTGAGATATGCGAAAAGCGTAAAAGCTAGATTCAATATATTTGTTGTTTGCTTTCTCCCGATGAAACTTGTCTATTGAGCCGCTCAATTTAAACCAGACGATGACGGACGGCGTCTGGCTCAGATTTTACGTTGCTAGGATTCGTTGTAACGCCAGGAACCGCAAATTAGTTGCATTTTGGCATTTTCATGCACTGCTCGGTCATAATTAAATCAATATGTATGAAACGCATGATATACCACATCCTTTAATCATCTTGTAGTTGCTTGTTGCGTGTAAATCTGTAAACGCTGATCTATTATGTGGATCTTGAAATTAAATCGTCATTAATACCTCTTTTTCGACATTTTTGATACAACGGAGCAATTGGACCTTGATGGGCGGGGGCAATATAAATCAATCGAATCAAGAGCAATTTCCACTGTTTGAAAATGGGGGAAGGTGTTGATTTTTATTAGAAATACACGCGAAGAAAAGGAATGTCAAGGGGTGCGAGGAAGAAACAATAGCCTGATGCTCTAGTCGGCTGTCTTTTTCGGGAGGGGTTCCTTGCAGCGGCGGATGACAAACGGGGGCTCAGTGCCCTTGCCACGGAATTCAGCGGTGGTCTGTTTTTGAGGCTTGCAATTGCACATGTGGTGAAAGTCTGGCAATCGTTCAATTGCAGGCATGCCGCCCTGCAGCAGCGCAACACGCACGAAGCCCTGCGACACCAATTGACCGGCAAACTAGCGTGTGGAGAAGGGAAGAGGGAGTGAGCAAGCGCGTTTGGGGCTTCAATGGCATTTTTTTTTTTTTTTTTTACCTCTGCGCCCTCTTTTTCATCGTCGGCAATGACGACGTGATACTTTCGATGCATCTTTTTAAAGATGGATGCATAATTTTTGAGGTGCTGAGGCTGTACGTTCATTGCGCCTGGCAGATGGCCGCGAACAAAGACGTGTTCATTGCGGATATCGAGTGCGAGGCATACGGGTAGGATGCGGCACAGGTCGTAAGCGAGCATGCGTGGTGCCTTTTCGTTTTTGCGCATGTGCGGGTCCAGTGGCCTGTCGTAGACGTGTGTTGGCACCTGGTCTTGCGACATGTGGGTGACGCGCGCGCAGATGCTGGGCGGTGTCACTTTGCACATGGCCAGGGCACTCGCGACACACTTGTCCATGTCGACCTTGGGCACATTGTCCGAGATTTGCACAATGCAGTCGTTGAATTCGCACGAAATCAGCGTTTCGCGGATCTGGCGCAGGATCCCCACGCCCACAAACAGCGGAAATGACGTGGGACCCACCAATATCCGGTCCCACAAGTGATAAATCTTGTCCAGAGGGAACACGTCTGTTAGAAAAAAAATGAGCAGAAAAATCGATAAAGTGAGTTGCCAACGCATGAAATTGGCCCAATGCTGATATACTTACGGGTAAACAGAGTGAGGAACCATGGAATGGCGTACAGGTCGGGGAGAAAGCCGATGGTTTCGAGATGTGTGGCCAATTGCGGGTCGTGGTAGCTGATGAGGTGGCGGAAGATGGTGAGGTATTCGTTGAGAACGGACGCATTGTCGGATAAAAAGAGATTTTTGAGGAACCTTGGGACAAAGTGCTGCAAACACGCAAATGCCATGGCTTCGTTGTTGAATTGCAGCGTCAAAAACGGCGCGCACAGCGAGTCCAAGCCCTGCCAGTACACTAAATCCGGATTGGCCGCCACCCACGCTTTCAGCAGCCGCCGCAGCTTATCGTGGCCCGCCGACGACGCGAGCAGCTGGTGATACTGATGGCATCGTGGCACATCTATTACAAGAAAAGGGGAGGGGAGAAAAATGAAAAAAATCAGTCTGCTGTGCCACCTGATGTGGTCCTTTTTTTTTTTTTTAGCTCATTTTTCGTATTTTTTTTCTCTTTCTCTTTTTTTTTTTTTTTTTTTTTTTTTTTTTTTTTTTTTTCTCGCCTCTCTTCTTTTATGTAACATTACCAACGTCAATCTGGCGATTTGAGCCGAAATCGTGGCATTTGTCGATGCGATCGAATTGGGCTTGTACATCGCCGTGGACACCGAGGATGGCTGCCCAAATTTTGCCACGAAGGACGGGCGGGATGTCTGTTTTTGCATGGTGGATGATTTCGTGGCGTGAAGCGGGGTATTGGCGCAGCAGGGCATTGAAAAGGAGATGGCGATGGTATTGGTAGTGGATATCTTGTTCGCGCAGATAGAGAGGCAGTGTGTGTGTTGTTGCTGTGGCAGGGGCCGCCGGCGACGTGGCGGTCGTGTGTGAAAGGCTTGCACCTTGCGAGAGGGAAGAATGCGAGTCGGATCGCGAAAAGGAAAATGTGCGTCGTTTGCCATTATTGGCGCCATTGGCATGGCTGTGGCCATTGGTTGTTGTCATTGGCGTGGCAGGTGCCGACGCGTCTGTAGGGGACGCCACTGTATCTCCCGAGGACGAGGGTGGCGGCGTTGGGTAGATCAATTGAGTGTCGAGTGCGTCCAATTTGGTTTTTGTGTCGTTTTCGTCAGTTTCGTCGTTTAAAAAGTTGATGTCGTCCTCGTCAATGACCGTGAAATAATTTGCGTCCCATGCGAATGCGCGGTCAGACTCGTTTTCGTCGTCGTGGCGGCCCAATCGCTGATGGAGCTCCTTGAAACTGATGGGGTAGACCGTGTCATCATACAATTTGGCCATGTCGCGCTTGAGTGCGCCCAATTCGTCGTGCAACCCGCATACGCGCGGCAATTGCTCAATCACGGGCGTCGCCGTCAGTGCGCTTCGCTTGGCCGCGTCCAATGCCACGTCTCCGCCAGCAAGCTTCCACAAATGATAAATCTGCGCCAGCGACAGCTTGCTGAGCTTATTATCCACGTCAGAACTGTCGAACGCATCGTCCAAGGGTCCATCCGACGCGAGCACGGGACCACGCGTCCATAAATCGTCATTCGTCTTCATTTTCGCAAAAAAAGGCATGGAAAGCAGCTCGTGCGCGCTTGGCCGCTTGGCGGGATCGATTTGCAAGCATGCGTGGATCACATCGCGTAGGTGCACGTTGGTATCTTGATTGGTTTGCAAAAATGCGAGCACCTTGTCGTTGATATCCAGCGTGGTCGTGTCTTTGAGGTGCCACCAAGCGTTTTCGTCGTTTTTGTCGTTTTTGTCGTTATTTTCGGCATTGGCGTCACTCAGATTGGCAAGCGAGTCGTAAATCAGGCCCAGGTCCGACGTTGTCCAAAACGAATGTCGCACATGCTGCTCCACAAGCAAAATCCCCAACGCCCAAACGTCTTCTTTGGTCGTGCGCTCGCCATACAGCACCGATTCTGGTGACAGATAGCAGGGATGCCCAATGGGAAAATCAACATCCTCGCCGCCACCCGTCATATAATGCAGCCCATATCCCGCAAGTTTGACGCGCGACTAATGGGCAGAAAAGAAAAAAATGAGCCATGTTTTTCTTTTTTTTCAGCTTTATAACTTACATTTGTATCTAAAAGCACACGAGATGGTGACAGACAGCCGTGCAGAATGTTGTGATCATGGAGGTAGGCTAGTGCGAGCAGCAATTCCTGCGCCAGCTTTTGAAGCGCCCTAAAAAATAAAAAAAAAAGCGCGATCAGCCTTTTGCCCGCCCCACGTTCGCTTACTTACGCTGCATCGCCCAGCGTGGCATTCTCAGCGTCCGGCTGCTGGAGCGATTGTTCAAAATGCTCTGCAACCACAAAGACACGGTCTAAGAGGCCAAAAAACGAAAAAAGAAGAAATATGGACCGTGAGCGCGGTTTTGCTTCTCGTGTTTCCTTTCTTGCCTTTGTCGCGGTGAATATCGACTTGCGTGCACAGGTGCGGATGGCGAAGCGCCTACAAAAATAACAAGAAAACGAAGAAAAGGCATAAAGCAAAGAAACGTGAGCGAGTATGGCCGCGTTGACAATAGAAAAAAAGGGGGTTGTACCTTGAGGAACTGGAAGCGACCCATGATTTGCGAAGGCGCGGACAGCGCAAGATGGCCGGATTCCGCGAGTCGCTCGGTGGAAGCGGACGAGGCGACAAAGTATGTGTATGCCAATGCCGGTACAGGGTGGCCAATGGCCTTGATATCGATATCGTTGGCAAATAATGCCATAGGAAGACACAAACGGGGAAAGGAAAGGAAAAGAACAGGGGAAGCGAAAAAGAGAAAAACGAGAAAAAAAAAAGAAAAAAAAAAAAGGGTCCGTCTCGCCCCTTTTTCATCGAATTTGAGCAAACAAGCCCTTTTTGAGCGCTTCTTTTTTTATTGAACTATCCTATTTTTACACGGCGGCGCGAGCGGATGGACTCGAATTCCGGATCAGTGTCTGTGTCGTCGTCGCTATTGTCCTGGGACGTAAAAAATGTGTTTTGGGCATTTTCGATGATTTTTGAGGTGCGTCCATCGGGTTTGAACCCGTGGAACAGGAGGGTGGATGTGGTGTCTTCGTGGCGCGTGTGTTTCAGCGGCAGAGTGTGATATTGTTGCGACCATTGAGCGACGGGTGTGCCCTTGATAGCGGCGAGATTGGTGCACAATGGTGCTGTTGTTGCTCGGACCCATTGCGACGCTTCCGACGCGTTGATGCCGAGCAGGGTGAGCATCTGTTGTGGTGCTGCGGAGGTCTGATGACGGTTTTGATCTGGTGGAAGGCGATAACGGATGCGCCAGGGCAATGGTGAGGGAAAACATTGCTCAATGGCACGGCGCAAGAAATGTTCGAGCGTGGTGGCAATGCTACAGGTGAGTGCGAGGGCGCGCGCACGATAAAGCGGGATCCACGTGCCTCGAAGAGTACTGGCCTTGCGTTTGATCCGGAATTGGTGCACTTCCAGGCTAAGAATCATATTGCGCTCCGAATGGCCCGTAATGCCGCCAGCAAGCAGCAATGGCGTCGCATTGACAAAATCCATGTCCAGCCGCCGTAACAGCCTGAATTCTTTGCCTTCGTCCGTCTTGACAAGAGCAACACACACAGGCACATCCTCCAGCGTCGTTAGGTACATGGGCGTCCGCGTGCTCACAATGGGATAAATCACCATCGACGACGACGCACACAAACCTGCTGGAAGCAATTCTTGCGACGCCGATTTGCTCACCAATGCCTCCTCCTCCTCGCCCACTACCTTGCTTTCGGGCAACGCAATCGTCTTTTCATTCTCGCCATCATTTGTCACATCGCTGCGCACGGATTTCACAGGACGCACAATGGGCGCGTTGGTCAAATCGTCTTTCATCGGCTGCGGCTTGCTAACAAGGACGGGCAAAGGTGTTGCTGGCGCCACAATGGTGTCTGAACAAGAGGATGGTAAAGAAATTAAAAAAAAAAAAGAAAAAAGAGGCAATATAAAATTACCCTGAGAACTAGGGTCATCTTCGTGGGCATCTTCATGATCGGCGTCGCCCATGTCATCTACCATGGTAGTTTGAGACGAGGGCTCTGAAAAAAATAAAAAAATAAAATGGGGGCATTGGGTCAATTTTTCGCTTTCAAAAGTGAATAATTCCTTTTTTTTCGCACCATCGGGCGTGGAGCATGGGGGCAGGAGGTCGTCAATGGTGACAGGGACGTCCGGGGTATAATAATGCGGGAAATAGTGGTCGATGGAGAGCTGTGTGGGTGAGTAGAGCGATGGATCGGGCTGTTTTTGCATGCCGTGCTCGTCAAAGAGCCATGCGGGCATCTCGCGCACAGAGGATGGCGTCGTCAGCATCGATGACGGACTGTCGGTCGATTGTGAGCTGCTGCAGGGCGCAAATAGGGGCGAATCCAGCAGCGAGCCCTGACAATTGCCTGCATCATCATCGCTTTCAGACTCGACCGCTTCTTCGTCGTCCTTTGCTGCTTCCTCTGCCTTTTCTGCTGCTACTGCCGCGTCGTCGACCTCGTTCGCCTGCGATTTGTCCGGTGGTGGCGACAATGCCCGCTTTGTGCGGCGCGTCGACCTCGTTTGCTGGGGTTTGTCGACAATTGTCGGCGGTTGCTGTCGGCGCCGCTTGCGAGAAAGGCAAGCCGCACCAGCCCTGCCCGTTTGCACGGATGAGCGTCGACGCAAAGTCATGGTGCTGGGGGCAACGCTGGAGGTTGACATGGTGCAAATAAAAAAATAAGGGAAAAAAAGACGTGTGGAAAACGAAATAAAAAAAAATTGGACAGGGAAAAGAGAGGCAAGAGAATTGAGGGAAAAAAAAGGAGATAGCGAAAAAAAAAAAGGGAGAAAGGGCGATTTCTGAGAATGGAGACCAGCCAAAAAAGGGCACACCGTGAGGCGAAGCCCGCACGACACGCTGCGCGTCCTTTTTCTTTTCTTGTTACACAAACTTTGACGCGCTCTCCGACGAATCCATTCCACCAATCCGACACACATGTTTCTTGAGCTTTTTCGCCAGACTATACCCTTCAATGCCAATGAATGCCTCGTCTTCTCATTTTTTTTGTTTGTTTTTTTTTCAATGAATATCATTTTATCAATCTCTCCATGGTCACTCCTCATGATCTCCGTCCTGTACGACAGTGTCCCCATCCCAATCCATATCGTTCACTTAGCCCGATGCACGCTGTCCACACATGTGTGTGACACAAGTCAAAAAAGGCCAGAAAAACCTATCCTATCGCCTTGAGCGTCGCTCATTGTTTCCAACTCTCTTTTTTTTATTCTACAGCTCATGAACAAGCCCAGTGCCTATCAAAAAGAAGAAGAAAAGGATTAAAAGGAAGCTCAATTCTCTTCATTCCTCTCCAATGGACTGCGTTTTACCATCGTAGCCATTGTAAAAGAACCAATTTTGGATGGGCAATTCCTTGGCAGAAAGCACCTTGATGATCTCTTGCGCCATCACACCACCCACAATCGCTGCAAGGGGCACAAGCTCCGTTTGGTATAGTGACAGGCCCCTGCACAATGGAACAAAAAAAAAAAAAAAAGCGCACACGTGTCGCGCCGAGTGGCGCAGCGCGGTCAGCTTCGAATTTCTCCCCTGCAAAGCTATTTTGAACCACTTTCTTACTTTAGAATTTCGTCGTTGAGCACAGACGCGTCATTTACGCCCAGCGCTTGCAGCCATATATCCTTTTCTTTGATCAAGTCGTCCACTTGCGCGTCCGTTGGGAGCTGATTCGTCTTTAATTGATAACGGAATAAGACTGGCGATGAAAAAAAATGACTGATGTGAGTATGACGCCCCCCTCCCTTTGCCCAATATGTACTCTGAATTAAAAATGCCATGGGGGAGACGTTTTTCTTCAGCTTCTTGGTAGAAAGAGACGACCAATTCTTCTCAAGCGACACAGACAGAGGCTCATACAGCGCCTCGTGCGTCGAGCGCGTCACCACGACTTCTTCCGACTTGTTGCCAGCCGCCTGCTTCTTTTCCCTGAAAAAAAATCGCGTCATGTCAGTATTTTTAGGTGACACCCGCGACCCACAAACACACACACACAAACACACACACAAAAGGGGCGAGGGATGCTCTCCACTTACTCAATGTACGTGTGCTTGACGAGATCGCAAAAGATGTAGCCTGTCCACCCAAACGTGTCTGCCGCATAAAAAGGCTTGCCAAGCGCATGCCGGATTGCATTGACACGCGTCTAATCAATTTATAGAGTACCGTCAGTGCCTACTAGACACGACATTGCGTTCCAAATCGCCTTACCAACAGCTGCACGTCCGAGTGGAACACGCACACAATGTCAAACGGCTCGAAATAGTCGTCAGGCTTGGCGTGGATGTCCTCCGAGTCCACCACCACCGTCACGCGCGGATTCAATACGCGCAAGGCAGGTGCCACCGATTCAGCTTTCTGCTCACGCACAAAAAAAAAAAAAGAAAAAAACGCGTCAATCGCAGTAGTTACGCGTAATTTCGGTCTCTTTACGTTTTTTCCCACGTGCTCGTCCTGCAAAAAGAATTGCGAGTCGACCGCCTGCTTGGTGACTGTCGCGTCGTCGAGCAGCGTGATGCTATTGATGCCGGCCAGCACGAGATTCTTGGCAACTTCGCTTGCGACAGCGCGCAAACCCGCCACGAGGATATTGGCGCGGCCGATCCTAACAAAGAAAAACCATACGGATATGTCAGCCACCCACTGGGCGTCTCTTTACGTGCGGACACTTACGATTGCTGTGCTTCCAGGCCCCACAAACGGATCTGACGGTCGTAAATAGCAGCCTCGTCTATAAAGAATAAAAAAAAACAACACCCAAAACACGTGTCAGACATCCTTCTCTTTGCCTTTTGCAACTTTTGTGCTTCTGTACCTTGCGAGATATCCTTGTTAGTCATAGTATTCGAGAAAAATAAAAAAAAAATAAAAAATAAAAAGGGGGAAAAAGAGGGACGCGAACCCCGCGCGGACATGGGGATCCTACTTAAAATGGATGCGTCGCGTTCACGCGCCTACTTTTTTTTTTCTGTCTCATCCACGCGTTTTAGCTTATGAAAGTGTCGTTTTTTAAATAATTTGCTTTTTACGCGTGTGTTTTCTAGACATCTCTTTCACAAGTAAACCCACTGAACCGAGCACGCTGTCTAGTGGAATGTTGATGCTCGCAACAGACCCCTTGCAATTGGTACTATGCTCTGCAAATGCAATTTACACGTAAAAAACCCTTTTCTGATGCTTGGATGCCACACAAACTTTGACGATTGGAAGCGCTTGGATTGGGATCAGTTGCGGGGTGAATTTCACAGCACATTGGCCTATTTCTATGATATTCATACGCCGTACTGTAATTCGACCAAGAAGGTGCTAAAATGTAAAAATATGATATCGAGATTTTGGAATCATCTGCGCAACCACTCAACTGACCTCTGCTTTTCAACGCCATATTGAAAAAAGACGCGACGAAATAGTCTAAAGCAAAGTGTTCTAGAAGCGATCCAACCATGGTTTGTCGAGTTTAAGACTAGATTTGTAAAAAAAAAAAAAAAAAAAACTGTATTTTTTGGGATTTCACTACAACCGGCTGATTGACCTCCAGATTTCAAAGATTTTTGGAAACGAGACGCGCCGAAATATTCAAGTGGTAAGCTTTGGTGGCGATCAATGTATGATTTCTGATGGTCAATAATAGACTTGGTGAAAATTCATGAAAACCGTGCATATCTCGACAACAGGCTGATCATCGCCCAAGGGCTTTTAATTTTTTTATGAAGAGAACCCATCAAATATTCAAGCGGTAGCTTTTGGCGGCGATCCAGGCATGACTCATTGGGAAAACGCGTAAAATATTGTTTTGACTCTGGGTTTTCATCAGCAAACACCAATTTCGATATTTCTCAAGACTAAGTGATCCGTTTTGCGAAAAAAAAAAAACCTGGAATCAGTGAAGTCGAGAGTCGAATATCCACTGGTACAAATTTGGAGCCATAGGATCAGGCTCATCTGGAGAAATGCTATCATAAATTTTGATTTGATGCGACAACACCACGCCCCAAAACCTCGCGACAAATGCATCTTGATTCCTGTTAGGCTTTTCAGTTCCCGTTTTTCGTGTTCAGACGTGTTTTGGCGCGCTGCAGTACCTACGTTACTGGCAAATGAATATATCGATCATTTAAATTTTTATTGAGCTTTTTCGCGAGATTCTTGCTACAATAATGATCTCAAATTTGAACGTGTTGTTGTGCATCCAGTGATGGTGATGACTGGCAATTTATTTTTTTGGCATTGTGTTTAATGAATATTCAACGCACAAACTGCTGTACATGTCAAATCGAGCCGCCAACAACATAGTTTTTCTCAGCACGAGACTAGTTGGTTCACATGCAAGGTCTATAAATATTGAGAACTTTTGTTCCCGAGCACTCGCTATGGGAACACTCTGCCTTGTCAAATGGGCATACAGCTGCCTTTTCATTTTTTTTTTTTTTTTTGCCTTGCTAGTCTTTCCATTTTTGCTGTTTTCCTGTGCTTTCTTCTACACAAATTAGCGCGACATAAAGCATTGATCAATTTAAGAACACGATCTCGATTTCGTGGCATGAATATTACCCGATGTCAGCATGAACATGCTCTGAAAACAGCAAAAAGAAAGAGCCTAGTTATGATTGCATGAACGAGATGTGCTTACACGCTATGACGCGCTGCCACAGTCTTGTTTTTTATATGTATATGGCGATGGTACATGTTATTAAATGTCTGTGAGCGTTGGACCAATAGAATGGTAATGGTGAGATGCACACTTTTTGTTTTATCCGTCAATGGGCCGAGTCGATGCCGTGTGTGCCAATTTAATAAAATATGAGCGGAGATATGCGTGTCCCGGAATTGACACCGAGAAGATGCATGGCGTTTGTGTCCAACAGACGTTCCAGATTGATGGGGGAAGGGCCGAGGGGAATTGAATTTCCGCCTCAAATAACATCCCCCCGTGCCAAGACAAGGAAGTGGACAGTGTCAATTGAGGCCAACGAACAAAGGGGAACCCTGACCGTGCTTAGGTCAACGTGCATTGACCAGATTTCGCCTTTTTGGTCTTTGTCTCCAGGAACCTCCTTAACGCGTCTAGGCATCATCGCGCCGATTTTGAATCTTTTCTTTTCTTTTTATTCGACATGGTGACGGATGGGGAGTGATAAAAAGCATGATAGATGATAATCATAATATTTAGTGTAGAGCGCATTTTACATTCTCTATGCGCAATTTCTATGAGTTGTCTTTATAGATTTTTTTTATCCATGTGTGTCAAACATCGGCATAAAGATGCTCTTTGGTATATTAATATTGAGTTCAATGGATCTCAGAGTGCAAAAAAAAAAAAAAAAAAAAAAATGCGCCTTAGTGGGGTGCATCGTTCAACAATTCACTTTGCATGAGCCAATGCCTCGCTCAGACATCATTTCACCTGCTAATTTTTTTTTTTTTGTTGCCGTTCTCGGATTGAAGATCGGGTTACCAAACAAAGGGTCGCTGCCTCTCTCCTGCTTTATCTTTTTTAAAATGCATTGACTAAATCGCGGTTCACCAATCAAGGACATGCCGGCAACCACTCTTTAACAGGGAAGATACTAGAAAAAAACGCCAGACAGAAAAAAAAAAAAGGCCATTTGAGTTTGATTTTTATCCTTTTGCACAATGAGAGCGCGTTGCATGAAAAACAAAAAAATCGACATAAAAGCAATTCTTGCCTTGTTGATTCTTCCTTCTCTTTTCCCCCTTCTTTTTGAAATTTCTTCAGTTGAGCCTAGCCTTTTATCTACGCACAGCCAACTCATACTCCTCTCTTGTTTTATTTTTACCGACTTTTGTACATATAAAACATCATGAATCGCGAAACAACGACACGGGATTATCCACCCAGCATAAGCAGCGATCTTTCATCTGGTGCGGGCTCGAGCCACACGTTTCATGAAATCAGCATTGAGGATGCAAAGCTAGAAATAGACGGGTCAGCCGGCACGCCTGCCAAAACGTCCATGATGGCATGGATAGCTCTTTTTTTTCTGGTCTTTTTGCGCACGTCGGTGTCCATTTTCAACAATACCTTTAGCCCAATACCAGCCGTCACCGCGGATTACTTACACGTCGATCTCACCGCCATCAATTGGCTGTTCAATTCGCAAGGCATCGTGTACATTGTCGTCAGCTTCGGCACATCGTGGATGTTTGAGCGCCTTGGTGTCAAGGCATCGGTAAGTGCGCGTAAAAAAAGAGCATGCAGGGCAAGAAATCAAGGTCCGCTCACTGTTATTTTCCCTTTTTTTGCAGCTGATCTTGGCTGGCGGCACCATCACACTAGGCTGCTGGATCCGCTGGATTGCCGTGCGCATCCAGCCGCCATCTTTTGCCTTGCTTATGGTGGGGCAAGTGATTGCAGGCATCAGCAGTCCCATCACTCTGAATATCATGACAAAGGTATACAAAAAAAAGGGAGTTTGGCTAGTCTCGATAGCCATTTGAGTCTCGTTTCCGTCCTCACACGCTGTTTCAGTTCGCCTCCGTGTGGTTCACAGAAGACAGGCGAGCAACGGCCGGCATGTTTGTTGGTAAGAATTTGCAAATTTCCCACAAACGGCATTGCCGTCGATATATCGTAGCTCTCACAGCGCCTTTTTTTCTTTTTCTGTTCATTTAGCCGCGAATTATGGTGGCATCATTGCAATGTTCTTAATGCCTGCCGTAGCCACTGGCGCGGATCGCATCGAGTTCACTGTACGGGACGGGACGCAAAATGAGCCATTGTGACATGAATTGATTCCCTTGTTTTCATGATTTTAGATCATCATGGTGGCTGTGATTGCATCTGTCGCGTCCCTCCCACATCTTTTCCTTCCTTCGCGGCCCAAGCAGTCGCCCGCGCCTTTTTTGGGCGATGACCATCAGCAACAGCAGCAGCAGCAGATGAGTCTATGGAAGGCAACCCTGACGTTGATGAAAAATGTGCATTTTTGGGTGTTGTGCGGGATTCACAGCATCAATGTGGGTCTTTCCATCTCATGGGGCGGCCTGTTCAACCAGGCCATCACGCCTTACGGCTATACCAATGCAGATGCCGGCAACATGGTGGCGGTGGGTCTTGTGGCAGGCACATTAGGCTGCTGTAAGATCTTTTTATATGGCCAAAACACGGAATGCGATCGAAAAAGAGGAGCGAATTGAGCACATACGAAGGGTGCATCGGAGGCGACAGAGACCGAGATGTGCATGAATGCTGACTGTGCCTCCTTTTTTCGCCTTTTTTTTTATATACAGTGATTGCTGGGCCAATTTTGGATACTACCAAGAAACATATCCTCTTTTTAAAATTAATGACGCCTTTAATGTGTAGCACCTATGTGGCCATGGTCTTTATTAGTAAGTCTGTGAAATGGAGATTGTGGACGCGAATTTGGTGCGCAATTGACGCGAAAACGACGCGCCTTTTCCTTTTCTCTCAGTCCGCAAAGAAGCGTTTGCTGCCATCATGTACGTCAATGGCCTGAATCAATTTTTTCTCTCCTTTATGGTTCCAGTGGTGATTGAGCTGGGCGTCGAAGGTATGATAGATGAGAATTGGAAGCGTTGGAAGGGTGGGAACCCGATCAATGCAGGGTGCAACCTGTCAGTTTCTGTTTGACTCATTTTTTTTTTTTTTTTTGGATTTTGATCTTAGCGACGTATCCTATACCCGAGTCGATTAGCACCTCGATTCTCTGGCAATTGGCTCAGGCTGTCGGGTTTGTGCTTGTGCTTGTTATGGACAATTTCCGCGATCCAAAGGGGACGCCAGCCAACAACATGCATCGCGGCCTGATCTTCCAAGCGGCGATGTCCGGCGCATGTGTGCTTCTCGCATTTGTGTACATGGGCCCCATGCTACGCAGCAAGGCGTATCAAGAGCAATTGCAGCAGCGCGATGCACTTTTGACGCCGCCCACATCAAAGACGCTTTACACGCCAACCTCACAGGACGACGATGCCATCCTTTGGAACAAGACACTTTTGCCCACACAGCCCCAGCACCATCGCATGAATAGTACCGAAACCATCTCAGTTGCCATTGCAAATGAACCAAAAGAATAAAAAAAAAAGAACGACATGATGCAATTGCTCTGATTTTTTTTTTTTTTTAGTTTGACAGATACATAAAAAAAGCTATACACAAGAAAAGGAGAGAAGGATCTTTCGGCAGACACGGGCAAGAGATATCATTGCTAATTAGAAGGAATGGGGGGGGGGAGTGCTGATGTCTACATTTTTTTTTTGTTTCACGATCAAGAATCCAAGATGTCGTGAGGGTGAAAAAAGAAGGGGGATCGAGAAGTTTTGCATGGATTAGGTAGAAGACGCGGCAGGCTTTTCTTCGACGACGCCGGCCGAGATGAGAGCCTGTTCGAGGTCATCGATGAGGTCGTCTACGTGCTCAATTCCGACGCATAGCCGAATGACATCTTCGGGCAAAGCGCGCTCGGCGCGTACACTAGCGGGGATGGAGGCATGGCTCATGCGGCAGGGCATGCTAATGAGCGAATTGACACAACCAAAGGACACGGAGATGCTCCACAGCTTGGCGGCCTCGACAATGCGCTCCGAAATGCCAATGTCGCCTGTCTCAAAGCTGAGGACGGCACCAGGGCCCGTGGTGATGCGCTTGTGCAGTTCGTATTGCGGGTGTTTCTTGGATCCCGGGTAGTGCACTTTGAGCCCGTGGTGCTCCAAATATTGGCAAATGCGAATGGCACTTGCTTGCTGCTTGTCCATACGCACCGCCATCGTCTTAATACCCCGCAGCAACAGCCACGAATCAAAGGGACCAAGACCACAGCCCGTCGCATTGATCACATAGTACAATTGCTAGAGGAGAAAATTAAAAAAAAATTGAAAAAAGGGAGGGAAAAAAACAGAACATGAGCGTCTTTTTCTCTCTTTTTTTTTTTTTTTTTCTTCGTCCATTGACTTACATCCGCCAGATCCTCACGCTTGGTGCCCAACACACCAGCCATGAGATCGTGGTGGCCAGAGAGGTACTTTGTGCCCGAGTGGTACTCGATATCGACACCCATTTCGAGGGGGCGCATGAGGTAAGGGGACATCATGGTGTTGTCGACAACGACGAGGGCATTGGGGCACTTTTCCTTGACGTGGCGTGTGATGGCGGGGATATCGGCGATCTTGATGAGCGGGTTGGTCGGCGTCTCGAGAATCACCAGGCGCGTCTTGACCGGGTCCAGGTACGTAAGGATCGAATCGGCGCGCGTCGTGTCAATGTGATGCGTCTTGATGTTTTGCGACTTTTGCAAAAATTCAAGAAGGCGGTTGGTGCCGCCGTACAGATCATCGCCAACAATGATCTCTTCGCCACTGCGTACCAGGCGCGCAATCACATCCAATGCACTCATGCCGCTGGTCACGGCAAGCGCACGCTTGGCGCCCATCACCTTGGCAAGGTGGTTCTCTAGCAAAAAAAAAAAAAAAAAAAAAAAAAAAAAAAGAGATGAGCTGGCCATTTTTTTAATTTTTGGCCTCTATCGACCCATTGAGCGACATTGGACGTCGCCAGAGGCCCATTTGCTGCTTACCAAGCTGCGTGCGTGTGGGGTTGCCACTGCGAGAGTAGTCATATTGGCCACCGGCCGATGCACTCGTCTGCTTAAAAGTGGCCGACTGATAAATAGGCACGGACGCCGCATGGTGAGGGTCGTCTGGGTTCTCGACCGTGACAACTTGTGTGGCAAAACGATACTGCTTTCCTTCAGAAGACATAGTAAAGGGAGCAAAGGAGATAAGAGGGAAGAATAAAAGAAAAGAACAAGGGAAAAAAAAAAAAAAAAAAAAAAAGACAAGAGGGACGACCCAGCTTTTTCTGCTTTTAATTTTGCCGTGCTCTCATTGGCGTCAAGATGACTACCACGCAATTGCAGCCCCGCCACCAGTCCACGGGCCAATCAGAGCAGCAGCGGATGAGTTCATCCCAACATCATTGACCCATCACCGATTGCCTCGGTTGCGTGCCCCACAATCTTCCCATCTATAAAAAAAATTCAGGCTGCATGCAGATCTGTTGATGGCGTGTCGTACGTGCGCAGCCGCAAAAGCCTCAAAAAGAGCAGAATAAAATGTCATCAAAATCAGAAAAGCATCCATTTCACTTTTTTTTTTTGAAAAAGACTCGGCAACTTGCTGCTTTCTGCAAAACTGGGCAGCGTTGGTTTGCAAAGTGGTGCAGAGCATTCTGTTTGTTTGTGCAAAGGGAGTGTCATCGTGGCCCCTGAGCGCGCGGTCTCGCGTGAAATGCCGAATTTCCGGGGATAAACACAACTCGACACGTTTGGATCACCCTTGAAACTTAAAGAAGGACACGCCATCAATGGATATGTCACGTACGTGCGCTATGCATCGAAGTTGTATTGCGTGGAGGCTCATGCGAACACGTTTAAAATCGCTTATTAAAAAGTTTACCCCTTTCGACGCGTGTTAAAATCGCGAAAAGCGCGTTTCTTTGCGATCACCAGCCACTGCATATACGCATGGTCGACATGCACAAGAATCATAAATTTCAGGCCGCGCAGGCGTGCGAGTCATCGAATCATGTATCATGGGCTTCAAAAATGGAAAGGTTTTTGTGCTATTTGCCCTCTTCTGTCCATGAACACTTAACAACATCATAATAATAATGTAGAAGGTTGCGCTGCCTATTTACTTTCTGAGCTTCGAAACGATTCACAAAAAAAAAAAAAAAAAAAAAAAAAAAAAGAATAGGAAAACTCTAAACGTAGAAAACAAGAATTACAGTAAAAATGTTTGCTTTGACATGCTGTCGGACGGCGATTGCTTAATTATGTTAGGGCGTTCAGCATCTTTGTGAGACTAATAGTCTAAATTTCACAGAGATCAAATCATTGTAACCTCCAGAAATCTTAAATTGGTGTGTATGGGATGTTTGATGCTTCACCAGTTGCGACTGGAGCTGGTAGGCATGACTCTTCCCTTTTATGATTTGATCTTTTACGTTCAGAGTTGCGTGCTGGCGCGATAAAAATGAAGATTGATCAGTTGGCTGTAGATAATTCGAGATTTGGGTTATTTTGTTGTTTATTGCTCGATTGTCGACAAATATGCATTGTAAAGGGATATTAACACTTTGAAACGACAACCTCGCGCCTTCTTGTTTAAACAAGCCCGCCATTGTGACACTGCAAGCACTTGATGGCGCGCAATGATGATTTTCAAAAATGGCGGATTTTCCTAGGGGTATAGTCGAGGATTGGAAAAGTGAGACATTTACTTCCTCTAATCGCCACGCCGTTCAATTACATGGTAAACACCTTGTCATAATCAACAGAAATGCAATAAAAAAGGGGTGTCCATTGGCTGACTTTCGCGTAAAATGCAAATTGCCTCTTTTTTTCACGTCAAGGTCAAGTCGACGAAAATTGACCACAAATCTGCGAACCAAACACCATCAGAAAGAGCTCAATCTGCTGCACACGTAGGAATCAATGATCGCTGCAAAAAGCGAGTTCCGGGCAGAATTTGTGCGACCAGCTTTTTGCAGGTCAACTTAGACGCGTGAAAAACCGCGTCAAACACCGTGATATCCACTCGTTTCTCTCATCAAATCTATGCATCAGGGATGTGTCTTGATGGTGAACGCGTCGACAAAGCTTTAGCGACGTATCTTTGTGGAGAAAATCGACAATGAAATTTATTCTAAAATCGTTCATTGCTCAACAACGAGGAGATGGACCGTGCTCTTTTTTGGCATTTTATGCCGTTTCTCCGTTTGGCTTCTCATGTATGCAAATCTGGCGGAATTCTGAAGACCTGATTTTTCAATTCTTGGTTTGGGTGCTCGACACGACAAAAATTTGTTTTGCGTGGGACGCGCCAAAAGGCTTTGGGACAGCTGCCCCGATGAGTCCTATTCGGTTATGTCAGCCCAAATATAGTTCACGTTGGGATGCGTTTTGGAGCGCGGCAAGCCCCTGGACAGCCATTTGCTATTGAAACGGGTAAAAATGGCTGTTTTTCTTATTTATCCCCAGGAATCTTGTCTGAGTGATCTCAAATTCGACTCAGATGACGTTGGACACAAGGGCCAGATGCCCACTTTTATAAATGGCGCTCAATGACATGACGCGTCCCATTTTTTTCTCTCTCTCTGACATCCTCTTATGAAATTCGCCAAATTTCCATTTATACAAGGTGATCTGGATGAAGCAAGCGAGACTAGGAGGGGTCAATGGGCGAGTGAGTCCAGACTGTCGAGTGCGTCGGGGGTAAAACGGACGTCAAACGCCTCCAGGATATACTTGCGCACTAACGATCTAAAGTGATAGCTGCCAAGCAGCTGGCACACGGCGTAAAAGAGCCTCACGCTGCGGAATGCATCGCCATGTTGCTGTCGGAGCCTGTAAAAAAAAGAAAGAATAAGGACGTGGTGTTTGCCAAAATGCCTTGTTTTTGGTCTCTTTACTTTGCCAGGTTCTTGGATGCCTCATTGGCGAGGATGTGATTGCTCATGTCGCCAATGTTTCTTAGGATGGCGGCGCTGATCGGGTCGTCCGTGATGTCCTTTGGCAGCTGTGGCGGGTCTGACAGCGTCGGCGTGTACTCCCACTTGCCAATCTATAGACAAGCAAAAAATAAATAAATAAATAAAATGAGCCATTCGCAAACAACGCTATGATGCGCGACACGTACCGAGAGCACATCGTGGAAGCTGAGGGGCACGCACAAGCCCTCGGGCTCGCCGTCGGTATCGAGAACACCTTCCCAGCCGAGCTCGCCAAGCAGCTCGACTCCTTGCTGGGTCTTGGCAATCAGGCCCAGCACGTAATAGCACGTGCTACAACGCGTAATAAATAGAAAAACGCGTGAGTGACGCGTGTCGTCTGGTGAATTCATTGGATTTACCCTTTTAGTGACAAGATCTCGCAGTGTTCGGCCATATGGACAATGTCCTTGACAATGTCTTCTTCCTCGAGGAACGGCAGACCGTTGCGCGTGGATCCGATGTTGCCGACGGCCCAAAGGACGGCCTTGAGTTGCTGGACAATGAGCGGATCGTACGCCTTGTCCCAATTGTCACGGATGTATTGCGTGAACAAGTGGAAATGGCCTTTTTCGCGCAACAGTGCGCATCCTTCGTCCGTCTTGGTCAGCTCGCCGTAGAAATGTGGTGGCGAAAGCCCGTCACCCGGTTGTCTAAAATGAAAAAAAAAAACAAGATGAGCAACGAAAAAAAAGAAAAAAGAAAAAAAAAACGTACAATTGCTCGAAATCGAGCTCAGCATCGATGCGCTCCTCAAAGGGATTGACTTTTTTGCAAGGGGAATTGGCCAAGGCTCTCGCCAGCGAGAGTTCCAGCTGAATGACATAGTGCTGATTGCGGAACTATAAGAAGAGAATAAAGAACGCTTAAAATCGTGCGTCCATTGAGAATGATGCTTTTTTTTTTTTTTTTTTACCTCAAACCACTCATCCATCTCCTTTTCCACGTAATCTAAATTGTTGAGATATCTAAAGCCGGTAGAAGTCGACAAAAACCTAACAAGACGCGAAAAAAAGAGGATTAGACGCGACAATTGATTCAAAAAAATATTTTTTTTTTACCTGAGCAGCAGTGGATTGCCAACTTCTCCGAGGTGGCCGAGGCTGGGTCTGCACTTGACGAGGAGCTCCAAGAGATCACGGCGGTCACAGGCCTCATCGAGGAGCTGGACGGCCATTTGCGCAACCTCTGGGTGGGTATCGTAGAGCTGTGTGACGAGAAGGCGGATGATCCAGTCGGTTTGAGTGTGTTCGTCTGCGCGGCGCATGATGTGGCCGACGAGGCGCGTGGCAAAGAGGCGGATGGGGTTGTAACCGGAAGTCATGATTTTCGACAGGATGACGCGCGGATGGCCGTCCATGGAATAGTCCATGCTTGTGATCATGGCGATCTTGAGGTCGTCCCTGTTCCGTAGTTCCGACACCTGATACAGCGCGCTGAACAAGTGGCATTTCTCCATGGCACGCACGCCGTCCTTTTGCTTGGTCAAAATCCCCAAAAGCGTGAAATACCCGCTTGTCAGCGTGTTGACCATGCGTTCTTTTGAGAAGATGGGATCGGCCACCTGCAATGACACGTCACGGTTCTTAAGCGGGTCCAATTCGTTGAGAGCCGCGGTCATGTCGCCCAGTAGCTTGTTTTCCTCCAAATAGCGAACACCGTCGGCATTGCTCAACAAGGTGGAAAGAAGCGTACATCCCGTCTTGACGTACCGGATCACATTGGCGCGAGTCGCGTGAATATCCGAGAATTGGTGCTTAAACGGCCTGTAAAACCCGAGGAGACGTTTGATAAACTTTTTGCCGCGCATGGCCTCGTCCAGCCTTTTTGGATTGAGCAGTGGGCCCTGAAGTAATTCTGTGATGTTGTCCCAGCTCCACTTGGTATAATCCTTGGTGTTGAGCACCTGTGTGTCTAACAGCAATTGGCGGAAATGCGTGTCGTCGATGGCATACCCCATTTTAAGTTTGACCTCGTGCACTTTTTCTTGGTTGGAGATCAGCATCGACCCAATTCGACGCGACGATGGAAGCGCAGAGGCGCCTGCCGTGGCCGCAACGGCCGCAGCGGCAGCAGCAGCGGCCATGGCCGAAGAGGACGATAAACCGAGTCTTTTGCGTGTGGCGGCTGCATAGCGTGAGCGAGCGCGTGTGAGGCGGTCAATGTGGGCAAGCGCCGCGGTCGCGTTGTGTCTGACCCACTCGTCATCAAAGTTGGACGCGAGGGCAAAGAGCTTGGGGAGCGATTGGACTTGGATGGCCATGAGCATTGGCAAAAGTCGCGTCGACAATTGCAAAATCTCGCCAATCAGCAGTGTGGCTTTCCGTGCAAGATACACGTCGTCGCTCTTGACAAGATCAATGAGCGCAGAAAGAATATCGGCCTCGATAAAGATAATAAGCACGACGCAAAGGTGTTGATCCAGCATGTTGAGCCGCTCGCGGTTGTTGGCCGATGTGGTTGCCGCCCCGCCACCACCGTGTGCCGTCAGCCACAGTCGCCGCTGGACATCATCGTCGCGCATCATCATCATCGTCGCATTCCCATTGCCCGATTGGGATGCAGCCGCCGCCGCTGCCGCCGCAGCAGCAGTGGAGGAGGAGGACGCGCCAGCCGTGGTCGCATTGCTACTGCCACCTGCTGCGCCACCACCGCGTCCGTCAGGCGCGAGTCCCGGCATCGCTGCTGACAAGTAATCCTCATCGACCATCATCATCATGCCATGGATCCCGTGCACCTGGTTCTGCTTGGGTTCCGGCGGGTACATCGTGGTCGTGTGCTGCCACCCATTCAAGTAATTGTCGTAATCCTTGGGCAATTGCACTCGGAAAATGTCCACAAACATGTCTAGCACCATTTTCTGGGACGCGAGGGAAAGTCGAAAAAAAATAAGAAATGAAATTTAGCTTTCTCCCTTTTTTTTTCTCTCTTTTTTTTTCTTTTACCTTTGTCTCGAGTTCGGGTGTGCGCAGGGCAAGAACGACGGATCGGGCGGCGCGCATATTGTTTGCACACATGTACAAGATGCCAGCCCATGTTTTTAGCAAAAACGAGACAACTTTGACGCTGTTTTTGAGTCTTTCTTCGAAATTGGCGCCTTTGCTCGACTCGGTAAACGGTGCAATCAGAGTCTCGAGCTCGACACCCGGCCTCAGGAAAGCGCGGCGTTCGGGCGTGTCCAAAATGTACACGAGCGCGTAACACAACACCTCGGTCATGTTCAAATGTCCGTCCAAGAGCGCCTGCATGATCACACGCAGACCGCCCGCACGCACTGTCAATGCAATGTCCAGGACAGCTGAAAACAAGAAAAATAATACAAGGAAAAAAAATGAAAAAATTGAAAAAGGCAAATTAGACCTGAAGTTTGCTCCCGTCCCTCTCCCCCCCCTTTTGTGCGTGTGCATTATTACCAAGCTCAGACAGGATTTCAAGACACACATTGCGGAGGCGGCAGTCTGTTTGCTCTGCAATGGCCGTGATGGCACGCACAATGGCTTGGGGAAGAAATTTGACGCCGCCAGAGTGCAAAAACGCGCAAATCAGCTTGAGCGCTTGCTCTCGTTCCGGTTCATGGAAATCCGAGTCTCGTGCCATTGCCCTATAATTTTTTTTTAAAAAAAAACAAGGGCGGATGAGATTGACGCATTGCGGCGTGTCGATCAGCAGAGGAGCGCGTACCTGACAATAAATATATCCATACGCAGCTGCATCATCCATTCCACGTCGGCCGGGGTATCCACAAGGTGCCGTAGTGCGCGTAGACCGAGGACGCGCACCTCGCGATTGGGACTTGCAATGCATTGTCGGAGGCTGGCACCCAAAAAAAAAAAAAAAAAAGAAAAGAAAACAAGAAAATGAGGAAAACGAAAGCGACGCGACGCGACGCGTTTTTGGTCGACAAAAGCGACGCGACTTACCAGGTAATCAGCTTCTTTTTGAGATAATAGACGTCAATGTCGGCTGTGTTCTTCAATATCCGCACGAGGACCTCGAGCGAGTCCATCTTTGCTTCTTTGAGCGAGGGCTGGGCGGCATTGTCGTGAGCGGATGCCTTGGAGGGCGACATGGCCTTCCATTCGTCCACTGAGAGCTGGTCGGCAATATTGCGCAACCGCTCCTCCAGCGGCAGCGCATCTTTTAAAGAAAAATAAAAATAAAAAAAAGGGCGACAAAAAGTTGAGCATGGCAATTGGGATCATGTGCGAGTTGTTCGGGGCTTACCGTCATCTGGAAAGGTGGTATTGTGCTGTTGCTTTTGTCTGTTTTTTGGTGAGCTGTTTGACCTTGGTTTGCCGGTCGTCTGCTGTTGTTGTGGGGGCTTTAGCTTGGCGGATGCTGGAAATCCGTGGTGAAGAGGATACTTGTGCTTGCGCAGGAGCTCCAGCACCCCTGAGTCGTTGTTGCCTTGGCGAACAAAAGAAAAAAAGGGTTAAGAGAAGAGGCTCCTTTTTTCATTTTAATGCTCCTTTTACCCGCTGCTAGCCTTAGCTCATCAATGCGCTTGACGAGGGATAGAATGGTGGCACTGTAGCTGTCGAGTTGCGTTTCCAGGTCCTTTGTGCGCTTCTTGTCCTTGAGGTACGCCTCCAGCATATTCTCAACGCCCAGCTTCATCTTCCTCTCGCGATCCAGCAGCGTCAGCCACTCTTCCAGCTAAAATTGAAGTGTCAGCACCCTTGTCGACCTGTTTTTCACGCGTTTTACCTTGGCCAGATCCGGCTTGGCGGGCATGGGGGGTGGAGGAGGTGGTGGAGGTGGAGGTGGAGGCGGAGGTGGGGCAGCGGGAATGGAGGCGTCCATCAAAAAGGGTGGGTCGGACGCGTGTGAGCTGCTGGGTATGGTCGACGTGTTGGAGTGTGCAAGCGACATGCCGTCTGTAGATTGCCTCAAGGAATACAGGGGGGAAATGCACAAATGGCAAACAACTAGAGAAGAACAGGTAAAAAAAAAAAAAAAAAAAAAAAAGAAAAAGAAAAAGGTGGAGAAACGCAAGGGAAAAAAGAAAAGAGACCGCCCTTTTTAGGTAACACAAGGGACACACCCCCTTTTGTGCCCCGCCATGCTGATGCGTGCTGCAGAATCAATCGCTTAAAGTTTAGGCGGGTCATTGATCCAAGATGGGTTTGCGACAAAAGAACGCGCCGTGTAGCGACGCGATAGCTTCAAACTTCAACATCTTGTTGAAGCTATAGATCCCCAGCACTACCAATCCCTCCCCCTTAAAAAAAAAAAAGACCGCCAAGAACGCATCAATGGTCTTCAAAGATGCGTCTTTTGCTGGATGATCAAAATTCTCCACTTTACAATGCAATTGAACCGAATAAAATTAAAAACTTCGTCATATTATACACCAACACGCGTCAAAGAACCGTCATCGCACAAAATAAATGATCAGTAAATTGGGCAACCAGAAAGCTTTTGACTAGCTCCTGTGTTCCTAAATGAGGCGAAAGAATAAAACTGCGGAAGGTCGCAACCCGTGATGCACCCAGCCTTTTGAAATATATTACACAAATACGTGCGAAAAATATATCATACATGAACCTAGAGCTTTATGGGGAGTATCCTTCACAGCATTCAGCAAAGAATTTCAGAGTAGGTAATCAATGGCCAAAACGCCAAATCCCGTAAAAACGCACATTTTGTCGCCCATGGGCCCTGGACGCGGATTGATCCAACAGTACTTGCTACACCTCCTCTCAAATTTGGTGGGGGAAATTACTGCAAACATGAAGCGCGTTGTTTGAAAATCAATCAATCAACCAGTATATGTGCGAGGAAATGCACAAAAAAGCGCGATTTTCATCCGTTGTTATGATATTGATTTTTGCACGCAAATATGATACGGTATAATAGTGTCCATGTTTTTCAATCTCAGTGGAAAAAAAACTAAGAGCTATTATTTCAATGCCTGAAAATCGCGCTAAACTGCATAAAAGCGTACAACACATACCTACATTGGCGTCAAGGTCTCTTCAAGCGGGAGCATAAGCGGCTCGTTATCGTCGTTGTTGTCGCTGGACTTCATGTCTGCCCCGCCGCCAACAGAAAGGCCTGTGTCCTTGTCCATGTCCTTGTCAGCAGCATCGTCGTCATTGGCATCCTTAGCAGACGATGACGAGGCCGGTTCAGGGATAGCGGGTGCCTGGCGACGAGCACGCCGCTTCCGAGCAGCCGACTACTTGCGAGACTTGCGAAAGCGGCGGCGGCCAGGGACAGCAAGACCATCTTCCTCATCCTCGCTGCTGGAACCGTCGCTAATTGTCGTCACGTAACTGTGGTTTGCAGTCGTGTACTTGTGAAGCCGCCCGTCCTCTCTGAGAGCAATGGACGTAATACGGCGGGAATTACGGGCTCTAGGCATATAGCAAAAAAAAAAAAAAAAAAACTAACAGCGGTGAAAGAAGTGGGGGGAAAAACAAATATGATAAAAAAGATATGAAGGAAGAGAAAGAGGAAGAGGAAGAAAAAAAGGGACCCGCATTTTGTACCTTTTTTTTGGGAAGCATTTGTACGACACCTTCCAAAAAGGGGACGTTTCAGAGCCCTTTTTTGCCTTTCTTTTCCTCTCATTTTTGCTTCCACTATTGTCGTGATTTCTCTGCACTGAGAAGTTCGAGCGACTTCAAATTTTGACACACCAATGTTCACACTTGCTTTCATGTCTTGTGTAAATTTCAGATATGTAGCACACAAAACACGCGCATGTCACAGCAAAACGTAAAAATATCTTTTTTTTCGATTTCTCCCCCACCATGAAATGCTTTTTTTACAGTACTTTCTTTACTTCTTCTCGTGATCTACTGTAATCATCAATACAGTTGTACCGTAATACTGTAAGAGCCTGTTTTTCAGACTTTGCCGCCTTGCTGTGCCTCCAGAATTTTTTTGCAGCCTGCTCGTCCGCCAATGAAATCTGCGTCAGACGGTGTAAACTACTGCTGTACTTGTACCGGTATATTATTAACACTAGATATTAACTACGTACAATAATAATTAACTAGTGTTCGAGACGAACCCGCCCAATTTTTTTCGACTTGAAAATGCCAACAAAAACCTCCTATTTGTACTATTTTGCATTCATCTGTCCATCTGCATGGTCGACCCCGCTCAAAAATAGTAGCATCGCATTCAGCGCAATTTTTGTAACAAAAAGGCTTAAACCCCCAAAGCGCTACGACCACTTTTGAAAAATTCAGGGGTCACTCAGGGGTCGCACATTTCAATCTCAGAAAATGCCAAATTCGGGAAATTTTGAACTCCGAATGATCAATGCATCCCAAACAGGAAACTTCGACAATTTGTTAATGACAGACG